>JASANF010010139.1:0-38594 GCA_030248245.1 Trissonchulus sp. WLG1_4 | reverse complement strand
CCCTTAAGAGGGTTTTCGCACTTGAACTTTTTCATTATGTTCCATTTCGATCAAAAAACAACTTAGACCGAGTCGAAAGTTGAATCAACATCTTTATATAGATCCAGGGCTAAGGCTAACACAAGATCTGCTCTTAAATGCAGTTTGGTGAAACGTTTTTCGAATTTCAAATATTATCAATCAAGCAGATGGTTAACATTACTGAAATCATGTTAGTTCAATACTTTTTATGAACTGCCTATGTTCTGGACAAGTTTTTAGAGTTACATAATTTCAAAGTCACGAAAACAAACGTTTGATTGATTAGAAATTTATTTAGTCCAGAAAAACAGAAAACAAAAAAATACAAAAACAATAATAAATGGTAGTAGTCGTAAGTCGTAATTGTAAGTCGTAAGTCGTAATCACATTATCCCCAACAGTGTTATTATGCATAATTCAAAGCAGAGAAAAATACATAATAATATTGGCCGGTCGTTGCAGCGCAAATTTTACACATGTTTCATGGTTTGGCCGGTTGCCGCACTGACACATACATGATGAAGATCAACAATTAGCCGCTTTTAAACCTGACGCACCAAGAATTTACGCTGACATCATGAATGCTCGAATTTGGCACAGACATAGTAGAAAAGACGGAAAAGTCTACCTAATCAGTTTCGAAAAAAGTATGTGTTACCGCTGTAATGAATAAAGAAGGAACAAGTTCATCAACTTGTACGAAAAAAGTGCGTCATATTGCTCAACGGAAAAGCTGCTCTATCTTCGCACAACATGCAAATTTACGCAAGAAATTAGCACCACTAGATAAGACATCATGGATTGTACAAAAGATGCTTAACTTGTTATCCATTTTTCAAATAATGAAGTTAGCCGGTTGTTGTTCCAGGTGACCGATATCATCAAGCTTTTACGTATATAATCGGACCAAAAAGGGTAGGAATGGACCGATTATCCCTCTGCTAAAGACCTACCCCGTAAAAACGGACTGAAATTGAATGAACTTGATCGCTGTTTGAAAACGGTCAAACTAGGCGCTGACACTATAAAATCCGGCAGTGAGTTCCAGATTTGAACTGTTCGAATTGCAAAATATTAATTCAGGTATTACTATTATTGTAGGTAGGTAGGTATTGCAAGGTATTACTTATTCAGTGAAAATTAATTACTAAAGTTAATAGTCACTGATAAAACAATATGTATTTTGCAAAATGAATTTTGGCCTATTGTGTCGCTTTGAAAGCAGGCACCACTGATTGCAGTGTCGACCAAAGCCAGACAGAACTATAATTGTAATAATAATAATTGTCTTACAGGAAAGGAAGATCTGCGTGGTCGAGTGGTTAGTTTGGTAAACTCGCAACCACGAGATTGCATGTTCGATTCCTAATGCTTTACTTTTTGTCAGACTTTTATATCGTGGAATTACCTTTTCAACATTGACTAAAGCATTTATTCAGTCTATGTACAAGGCATTTTGTTGTTGACAAGCGCAGAAACACAGTAAAAGACGCGCAAAACACACTCCGCACATTGACAGTTTAACGCTAAACCTGTGTTATTATACCAGAAGCAAAATTAAAGACCTGTTGGGATGTGGCGCAACAGGAAAAACTAGGTGACCAGACTTCTGTTGCATATTCCAAACCTGGTCTAATGAAAGTTTTGAACATTTTCAGTAAAAATTCAATGATGCAGTTTCAAGCACTACCTTCAGATCTAGCATAATCGTCTTTTCGCATATCAGTAAAACAGGGCTCCCATACCCCATCGCGGTTCACACAGCCGGGGGGTTTCCCATAATACTTCAACCGGCATCGTTCTCTTCCTGTACACGCTTTACTAGACAAAGTAACGCTGCGTCTGCCCCAATACGGTCTCAGGGTTATATCATTGCATGCCGCAGAAGCTGTATTCCAGGCGATTTCGCTTTTTGACAGACAGTTTGTGACTTCTGAAATAGCGTTATCAAAGTGCTGTAAATGATAATTAGGGACTACGAAACTTGTGGGGTGTGGTGTAGTGGTTAGCAATTAGCATGCTAACATAGGTGTCGAGGGGAAAAAGGGACTTTGAAAGTAGATATAGATTGCGCCATTTTAAGCATTTAGTTTTTTAAAACGTTTCGAAATTTGCCACAAGTAATTGTTAGACGTATCACTAAGGTCCGAACAATAATTACTGAATCCTAAGAGCAAACAGGTGGCATGATTGTTGTAACTACTTGCTGAGCTCTTAATACTTGATACTTTATTGGTTGAGTCGTGCGGACAGTTGGTCGAGTGGTATGATGCTAACTTCAGGACCAATAGATCCGCGGTTGGGGTCCCGGGTCACATGTAATCGATAATTTTTTTAGATTTCCCGATCGTTGGATTTTTTAAGCTTTTTTTGCTGTTTGCAAAACATACTTTGGAGCTACTCAGCAGTAAATGTGCGCCGAAATCAGAAATTAAAATTCTTTTGTCCAGAAAATAGTGGCCGCTTTTAATATTTCTGCGGGAATATTGACACTCAGACCTCACAATTTTACCGCTCCTCACACAGCAGAAGAGCTTGTTATCTCAAAGTTCAACAATTTTTGGTCAGTCTTCAAGGCTGTAAGTTTGAAAAGACTAAGTTTTAAGACTCGGAATCAAATTTTTATCTAATACGTTTTAATAAGATATCCTTTTTAAGAACTGGATCGACTTAAAGTTAAAACAAGCTTAAACCACCTAAAATAATGAAGAGTATGTAAACAAATGTCAAATAAGCTTTTGTTTTGCTTAATGAATAAAATGTTTGAAATTTTTTGCCTGTATGAAAATAACTATCACTAATCAACTATACCTTGAAAAAATGAGCATTTTGGTAAACTTCTTCTATTACATGAATTTACTGCAACTATCAGAATAAATCCAACGAAACATTTCGCAATCATTTTATGACTGCCTTGAGATAGTTACTTCATGTTGATAACGATGGGAAAGTTATATAGTACATGAAAGGTTTTCCATTTTTATATACCTAATGTGCAAAATCAAGTTCCAGTGTCGGCTTTGCGAAGAGCTTTGAGAGCAGTAAGATAAATAGTGAATTTTTTTAAAAAAAGTCGTGGCTTGCGTAAAAGTAGAAACAGTATTCGTTCGATAATGGTTAGCAGGTATGTAGCTATTTTTTAGTACCCCGATATGGAGAGATAGCAACCGGAGGCTTTATGTAGGAATTAAACTTAAGTCTGACCACGACCACACTGAGACATTATTGTACAAAGAGAGAAAAAGTCTTGTGATTTTAGCATATACAGTGACCACCAAAACTGCTTGCTAAATAGTCCAGAGTCAACGCGGAGTCGGAGTCACTTGTTTCCGGAGTCAAACTTTATAGTTATCTATGCGTTGACTCCGAAATCAAGTGACTCTGATTCCAGTTTGAGCTCCGGAGTGTGTAGCGAGTACATAATTTGGTCGGTACTGCACTCGCTGTACTCTTGATAGCATAGCTAAAATTTGTTCTCGTCATAATGAAAACACATGTTTTGTTTTGTCTCAGTGTTCAGCACTTTTTGGTCAGAATTTGAGGACCTTTCTTCATGGTCCTTCTATTATGTATGTCTATCCATCTATATTTAAATATACATAAGTCTTGACGACATACCTGCACTTGAATTGTTCCAATCGAGTAAAATTCTCTGGACAGTTTTTGCATTTGTTAAAAAAGAGAAGTACATAAATACTTCTCTTTCGAAAAACATTGAAATGAAGATGCCGGAAATCGAACTTGAACAAGTCGTGTCGACGTCAGGAATGCTAACCACTGCACCACAGCCGCGAAGTCTCTTAGGCCCTATTTCTCATCCACAACACTATTATAGTTTCCACATATGCGTTCATTCCACTGAAAAGTAAAAACTGCAATGCAATATATGTCAGTCAGGTCAGTAGACTGAAAGTTGTGTTACTACTTTCACGAGTATTATGATGTGAAGACATTAAAATGAAGGTTACGTTGTACTTGTTCTTGTGTTTTGGTTGTATTTTTAATTGTGCGCTATTGCAATCTATTGAAGAACTCATTAGTGGAGGTACGAATATGAGATAAATAATGCTTGGATATAGGATTTCAAAGATTTATGTTTGCCTAAAATTGTAATGAAAAAATTTCACTCAGATTTTAGCAAAAATGAACCAAAGCTGACCAGTTTATTCTCCTGCTATTCTCAAGCTATTCTCGAGAATAGTTATTCTTGACCTATTCTTTAATGGTGAATAGTTGGAAAATAAAACCTCAAGAATAACTATTCTGAAATAACTCGAGAATAAGTTGGTGCGATTGGCCGTAAATCTGTTTCAGTCGACGTGGACTACGGTTGTTACGACGGCGCTTGTGCAGTGTGCCGGACCGAAGATAGTTGTCCGCTCCCCGAAGGTTTTGAAGACCGATGCATCGAAATCATTCTCTGTCCCGACGACATTCTAAACCTCTATTTCAGCCAACAGGCTTGTCTACAGGAGTGTGGGAATGAAGTTCCCACTGTGGGACCCATCGGACCTATTGGACCCATTGGTCCCATTGGACCGATTTCTCCTGGAGGTAAAAATAAGGGCTGGTCTTTATATTTGTAAGGGTCGATTCATACTTACAGCCAAATGTATGTCGGGCTTTGCCAGAATAATTCAAATTTATCCTCACAATTAATAAATGTATAAGATAAAATTGCGGCATGATTAAAATTTGGATGGTTAAATGTATGTACATATGGTTGTAAATATGATTCGACAATTAACGGAGGATTTTGTGTCGTCTATTTTTGTGTCGATTCTAGCTGTTATTTCGTATTTCAAAAATGGGAAAATCCTTTTTCTAGTCGTTTTACTGCAGAATTCTCAAATGTGACTTTATACAGTTACTTTACTGAGTCATTTATAAACAGTCGAACATATTGGTCGTGATTCAGAGAAGGTGTTTAAATTTAGACGTCTAAAACGTCTAAATGCCAACTGTTTCAGGTGATTTGAGCGGGTACGAATGTTGGGACGGATTTTGCATGCCCTGCATTGGCTCAGCCTGTCCGTTGGGTGGCACGTTTCTGGGCATTGATGAATGTGCGGCTGCCTGCGTGCCCCCTCTCGGAGTCGGTTAGTTATCTAATGACCTTTCTAGCCAATCAAAATGCAGGGTTGGCAGTCGCGGACCAATCAAAACGTGTGATTTCATTACGAAAAGAAGCCATTTCAGCCGTACAATGAGTAGCAGCTAAAATCATGCCACCTGTTTTATGTCAGTGTTCAACATTTTTTGGTCAATCTTTAGGAGTTAGGACACTCCTCAAGGGCCGCATTCAAAAATTGGACTTACCGATTTGATTTCAATATATTTGTCAGTGACCTGTCAAAAGATTAAATTTTTCAAGAGAGATTGTTTTCAAACATTTTAGGTATTACAGCTACGCTTTTTTTTCAGTAGACACTAAAATGAACAAAAACGAAACGAAAACTAAAAAGAAAGCGAAAACGAAAGTGAATTGAAGCGAAGCCAACTTTTTCGGCTTGCGCAACGAAGTTTTGAAAAATTTGACGAGCAGTAGACAAATGAAGGCAGCTGCATGCTGCTTGTTTATTCAAATGTTTACATGACGGGGGGTGTCACTTTTAAGTAGACTTTCGTTAGTTGGTATATAGCTATATAATATATGTATTGTTTTGCATACTTAACCGTACTTTGAAATAAAATAAAAGTAATAAATTGGCGCAAATTGATACAATACTGACTCTCTGACAGGAACTTTGCACTATAAGATATATATTAGTACAAAAAGTAAGAATTTAAAATTTAAATTTCGAACCTGAAAATTTAAAAATTGACGCAATTTATAAAATTAGTAAAGTTGACTTAGCAGACAAAAATTTTGAACAATGTATAAGTGACACTTAAAAGTAACTCATCATTAAATAAATATTTAACACCTTTTTGACGGCACTCTTTTTGAAAAAGTTTTGGAGTGCACTTATGCTTGACCTCAGCTGCTACTAGACCCTTTGTCGGCTCCAAAGGGCATGCTGGGCAAGCTGTCAAAAATTGACAGCTAAAGAAAAAGAAAACGAAAGAAAGTAAGAATTTGAAGGAAAACGAAAGGAAAACGAAAACGAAAAAGAAAACGAAAGAAATATCAACTGAAGCGTAGCTGTAGGATTTGTTGTTGGGCCATCTTGCAATGCCCCACGTTAATACAATACGTTTGCTAAAAAACTAAGTTTTAATCTAATGGCAAATACAAACTTTATACAAATAAGAGAAATCAGAGACTACATAAGGCCAAAAAATATAGATAGGTAAAAAATGATAAAGTAAAAATTAAGTTAATAAGACTAAACAATGTGTACACTTGCTGTAACATTTGCTATAGACGCTTTTGTTTACTATTTTAGCACTGTATTACTGCGACGGTGTCGCCTGCAACCAATGTCGGGCCACAGAATTTGCCTGCCCGATTGAAGATATCTCCTTGCAATTTCTGTGCGACTATATGCCCATCTGCAGCTATCCCAATGTTTACAATTCTCTCCGAGAATGCAACGGAGACTGTCCAAAAAGTCAGTCGGCATAAGGACAGCCTTCAGTTTGATTGGCAATGCTGAAAACATTACGAATAAACAGACTGTTCATTGGGCGGCTACATAGGATGCCATCCGCAGACATCTGCAGCGAGTACCTACATTAGCTTGAAAACAAAGTCAAAATGGAGAAATTTAGTATAGGAATCGAGATTTATACCCAACCATTTGTGACCTGAACTAACCCGCACAACCCGTTGATTGGAAAATCTGAACCCGACCCGATTGCGAACTCTATTTTACAGGATTAAATGAGTTTGTTTTAGTCCGACTAAACTCAACTAAATTAAACTAAATTTTATTCCAATTTGAAACAAATCATTGACAAGTTTTGCGTTCTGGTTTCAGCTTATTACTACTGCACTGGAGGATCCTGCCTGTTTTGTGAAACTCTAACTTGTCCACCGGATGGAGATATTTTTGAAACGAACGCTGATTGTGTAGCATCTTGTTCCGATCGAGATAAAGATACCGATACCGATCCTGATGGTATGTAGTATGAGTTACATACGCATGAGCTGTACTTTGAGTCCAACTAAGAACCAACCAACTTTCTTCATGCAAAAAACATGACTCATTCGACCGTGTAGTTTTCTTGCAATTTCTTAAGGACAAAACGATAGGGACAAGGATAAGGACAAGTATGAACCGGACTTGAGTCAGCGATCAAATCCAATTCACCTCACTGTTGTACAGTATCTTTCGATTTATTTCAGACTATGAGACCGACGGGGGTGGTTCTTGCATCGATCCCAACTCTGAGTTCTTCGAATGCATGCCCTGCACTCCCACCTGCGACCCGCTTCTCTTCGAAAACTGCGATGGCGGCTGCACCCCAGGTTGCGCCTGCAAACATGGCTTTGTCTCCAACCAAGGACAATGTGTTATGGCTGGATCTTGTCCAGGTATTACAGCATTTTAAACAAACTTGGATTCAGCTATTCAGACTTGATCAGCATTGGCTCAGGATCAATCAGCAGCATACACGTACACTGGGTCTCGGTCTGGGGGGCTTATTTCAGGTTTAGCGAAATTTTAGCGGTTGCTTGTCCCGACTTTTCGGCGGATTCACCTGGCAAAAACGCCAAAATTTCAATTTTTGCCTAAAAAAAATTCTTATATTTCTAGCGACTTTTTTGCTTTTTGCTCATTTTTCAAGGACTTTACAGCAATTTGGGGCAATCTTTTGAGATTTTTGAGTTTTCGGGCCCCTTTTTTAGCACCACGGAGAGGGGCTTGTCTCGATGGGTCAATTCAGAGGGGCGGCTTGTCCCGGAATCTCAATTCTGGAGGGGGGGCTAGCCCAACCCACCCCCCATGACATGTGTGGTCAACAGTGTAATTTGACCACTTCAATGATTATATAAATGCTTCATAAGATTATTGTAATGTAATGTAATTTGTAATGTGAGTGTAATCATTTGCTATGTTACTTATTCGCCAGTACAAAAAACAAACTACCATAAATTAATTTAACATAAATTAATTAAATTATCATAAATTATTTCAAATTATAAATTGAATCAATAGAAGACCTTGTTTATATCCGTTCTTGTTTTTTCCCTGTGGTTTTATCCTATGTGATTTCATAAAACAGAAAAAAACAAGTCACTTAAGGTGGTAGTTACGTTTTCGCAGCAATTTTCAATGTTCTATTTTGTAGCAATTACTAAATCAATTTACAAGCCGTCTTTTGCATATTATTAATCAACTTATTTTTTACAAAATTGCATTTTTTCAAGAGTCGATGATACTGCTAGTGTGCATGCCAACTATTTTGGTGAAGCTCATCAGCTCAATTTTATTCATTTTTCCCCGTATTTCGTTATTTCTTCATTGTGGTGAAAAAATTCCGCATACAGTCAAGAAATTTATACCAAAGGCACATTGATGTGTTATGAAAGTGCTGGTATGCTTTACTAAACGGAATAATTTAGCAGATTTTTACAGTGAGCAAAAGTTTGCCTCAATTTTTTTTAAAGTCAAGAAACGGCAGTTTTTATGACTTTGGAAGGCTGTAACTAAAAAATACTCAACCTTTTCACTCAATTCGAAAAAGGTATAGGGCAAATTTATTTTATTTATTAATTTATTAGGTATAGGGTAAATTTATTACATTAAGCACAGTTTACCCGTAACCGTTGAAAAAATGGCGGACAAAAGTTTAAAAAATGACGTTTCAGGAGACTGAAGAAAAATTGCAATTTCTGAAGGGGTTTATTAACACTGCCAATGCTCTTGGCTGCTGTGACATATACTAACCAAATTTTGCGGGTATAATGGATGTATAAAGGACTATATACATGTAAATTATGGTGCCAAGTGGTTATTGGTATTTTGTGATATTGGCATGAGAAGTCAGAATTGAGGTAAAAAACTTCAAAGTTACGGATCGCCTAGAACGACTAACAGAAATATGTCATATTTTAGCTGAAAATATTCTTAAAATAAAATGGGTTACAACTTTTTTCCTGTTGCGCCACAGCGCAACAGGTACTTTATACTTGGTTTGTATAGAATTTGCAGAATCTGTGCATAAAGAGACTTCCCTGTTATTTTGTGCAGGTAGGTCGAATTTCTAGTGTTATATAACACTGGAAGGCCTGCCCTAACACTGGAACCTGTGTAATTTCCTACGTTAACAATAGAAAGACAGGTAGGCTGCTCGATGTTGGCTAACGAGAAGACGCAAGTTGAAGAACAGCACCTGTAAATTGGCAGAATGCAAAAGTTGACAACCGGTGGGGTTTCGAACCCCCAAACTTCCGACTTGCAGTCAGATGCTCAATAAATGCTAACGCACTACCACCTGAGCCAACCGGTCTTGACTATTGAAGATCTTAGTTTCACAAATGTCAAAACAGAAAACCGAAATGATTACCTATTTGTTAGTTGCTTCTTGCTTACTGCTATTTTGTAAATTTTTATGTAAAACAGTGCGATTTACATGACGTGTCAATAGTAGAAAGACGGTACACGTATGCTGAGATTTTGGTTTAACTTACTCGTTTTCAAAGTCTTGTATCGTGTGTATCTCGGTGGTCTAGCGGTATGATTCTCGCTTTGGGTGCGAGAGGTCTCTGGTTCGACTCCCCAACCAGCTTTGATTTTTATGTGTTTCTAAATCAAACTTTTGCGGCTATTTTCAATTTTAATAATAAACATGCTTGAATTTAGTTTCATTACTTTTTTCTGTGTGACGTGACCACTAAATTTTAATTTTAATTAAACACACTGCACATAATGACTCCTTCTGTTAAAAGTACTGCTCATTTTGCCCAAAGCTACGCCGCCTAGAAAGCAAAAATATGAGCTCAGAAAACTAAACTAAAGCAGAAAATCGACTGCAGTTTGGGACTTTGTGTACGGGGATGACTTGAAACTTGGCGTTTATTACAATTACCGACGTGAACTGGTCACTGCACAAGATTAGTTAAAACAATGTGACTAGTTCAGGCAGTGTCATATTCTTTCAATGATGCACTGTTGGAATTATTAAAAGTTACTTTTGTTACGCGGCGGCCTCAGCCGCCGCGTATATACTATATTGCAAAAGTTCAATTTACACGTATCTTCTCTCACCGTGTATATTTGCACTGCAAATCTTGGCAGGTCCTAAAAATACGTTACATTTGTGAGCGTGTGTGTTCATGGTGCGTGCGAATGTGGAATCTCAGCGTTGAAAAGTATAGCGATACATGTACTGGTCATTAAGGGATATTGTAAAACACGCGCATATGCTGAATATATTATGCCTGATATAACAGCGCACTGCTTCGACTACTCATTTGCGGGTCTGTTAGTTTCTGTCAAATTGTGCATACAGTGGTCACTAATGACGAAACCTGTCGTGACACTGATTCATAGATTGTTTATCACCGTTTGCTGACCATGTCATTTCAAGTTTAGCAGCCATTGGCAAATCATGGCTTGCTAGGGTTGGGTCAAGACTTTCTGACCTGCTGTGCGGGTTGTGCGAGCCAACCTGGTCAGAAAACGTTTGTGTAAATATTAAAATTTGTCATTAAATTTTTGTTGTTTAATGAACACGTGGCATAATAACTGGAGGTTCGTGGAGCATACTTGTCTTAGCGCTGCCCACAACCCAGCTACACACAGTTTCTCTGAGCAGCAGCGTAATGTAACGTGCTCGTTCTATACTCAACTCACCAGTCCATCCACACTGAGCAGTGGGTACGTACGTAGATGGTCACTACTCACAAAGTTATTAGTTCTTTAAAAACATGACTCCGAGGGAAGATGCACCCATGGAAACATGGGGCAGCATGACATATCCGAAGTGTTGGCTTTAAAATTTTAGTGCCGCGTTTTATATTCGAAGAATATCCTCGGCCACTGCAAGCGTGTCGTGACAAAATCTATCAAAAATTAGTTTAAGCTTACTCGCAAAACGTTCTTGTTTGCGGTTAGATTTTACTGCGCAACAGGTCTAATGTTGTCAAACGTTCACCCTGCTAGTGCTCACTCACTGGATTACTTTTGCAGTAAGCTTCTGCTTGTTTGAATGGCTTTTCTGAATAGTGTAAGAGCCACAAAAATTTGCATACAATTTTGTAAGTCCTCAAAAAATACACAAAAAATCCAGTTTTTGAGCTATAAACTAGCTGTAAAACTTTGAATCAATGTCAAAATTAGCTGAAATATTGGTTATTACATTCGCGATGTCCGTGCCAAATTTGATTATGTTCGGTCAAGTAACTTTTGAATTATTGCAAAAACTTCGAAAACGTAACTACCACCTTGAGTTAGAATCATTTCCTGTTCGTTTGTAATAAAATCGCTGAACCACTTCTGGAAATGTTTCTAACACCAGTTCAACAAAAACTGACCTTTTTCCTGACCCTAAAGCACTGGTCTCAAAGAATCTAAATTAAGCTTATCGATGTGATCATTTCATGCTTTTGCCGTCTGAACGAGCAGACGGTTTTTGAGTAGCCTATGAACGAGGAGCACAACAGCACAACACCCCATGACTCAGACGTTGCCAGTGTCAAAGATGACGAGATACACATAACTCAAGTTGCATCAGCAAGTGCAACACACTCAATCTATTTTGGTGTACTCCGTGTGAGTCCCTCGGTTTCTGTAACTATTAATCCTGTATACAATCAGTTCATTAGTCTAGTCCTAACTGTCGGGTGGGTAGACTGCGTCCCCATTGTGTTCCTTTTGTGTCCCTACTGTATTTCTGCATCCGTGCTTTGTCCCCGTACATTTCTACACCAATAAACCCGTTTGCTTTCCTAGGATGTTAGCATATAAGTGTTTTTAGCGTGCCCTCCAAACTCGTACTGGTCGGAGTGCGCCTGCCCCCGCTCCTGCGACGAGCCCGGCGAGTGTTTCGGCTGCATCGCGGACTGTGAGTGCGCCGCTGGATTGGTCATGGGTCCGGACTTGGACTGCATTATGCCTTCCATGTGTCCCAGTAAGTGTTAAGTAGAAATGTTTAGAAAGAAAGAAAGAAACAGAGGCGCCGGGAATCGAACGCGGGCCTTGAAAATGCTAACCACTACACCACGGCCCACAAGTCTCGCAAGCCATTACCGTATAAGCGCTGGCTTGCACCAAAATAAAATAGCTCAAAATTGAATGACTGAAAAATAGCTGATGATCTCATTTTACTCTAAAGACAAAATTATTAGATTTGATTTCACTGCTTTCTCGATATTGGGTACCCATCAGCCAATCATCATACACTGACTATAATTTTCGAATATTGCAAGACGGCGAATAGCAATAGAATAAGAATTCGAATATAGCAATAAAATAAGAATCGCTCGAGATTAAGGTTTGTGCCGGAAGGACAAAAGCCGTATTGCTGACAGCGATTGCAGTTGGTGTGAGACTTTTTTGCTCTAAAATTCTAAAAATAGTTTAACGCATAAATTATTTATTAAATTTGTTTTGCCAATAACAGATACCCTCGTCTATCCAGACAAACATTATTTGCTGTACCAAACGTTTTTAACACCTGTGCATGCTGCTGTGCAAAAGTTTATACCTACCTAGGTAAACTCTGAAATATTTAATTAACAAAACAAATTTTAATAGCAATAGTATAAAATTTAAAAATTGGCCCTCAGGAGGGCACTATTGGCACCCAAATCGCTAAAGACCTAAACTCAATAACACGCTGACAGGTATAAGAAAAATTCAACAAGAAGTTTTATTTTTTCTGTAGTGAAGTCTACTACCAAGAGTACATATTCGGGAAGATTCTGACACTCTTCTCTGTTATTTACTCTTGCTACTACTAGTTAAAAAAACATTAAAAAAACTAAATTAAGTATTTTTTGGTTTTAGGTCCCATAATGTGGCAATGTGGGAGTTTGACCGACGAAGATGAAGGATTTCTGCAAATTGTGGACCAGTGCATTCCTTGTTCCAAAACCAACTGCAACCGAGCCGTGACACTTTACACAAATAGAACTGCTTGTGAAAAAAACTGTCCTTAAAATACCCAGAAGCACAAATGTACACAATCAACATATGTAGAAGAAACATTTTGTCTTATTTTTTAACGTTATCTCAAAGCTCATACTGTCGAAGGTTACGGTTACCGACCATACGGTTTACAATTTGAATATATACGAATTATATTAAACAAATTTTAATTTATTATTAGTATTAATAATAATTAAGAATTATTAGTATTAATAATAATAATTAAGAATAAAATTGAGAATTTGTGTCAAACTAGTTCAAATTATTCAAATAACAAAGTTGGTCTCTAGTTTCTTCTGTGAGAGTTAAGCTTTTCCGATCGATCTATAAATACACGTCTTCAATTCTGGGCATGATTAACTGTTCATTGCAGCACTCTTTATGACCCGTTATATCGACTGTAACCGTAACAGATTCCGGTACGGAATTAAGTAGCGACGATTTTTGAGTCGATTTCTCACAACAGCAGCCAAAAAACCGTCGAAACGAGTTTCGGAAAAGCTCTCTCAGGTCCCGATTAGCGATCAAATATAGAACTCCGTTTGAGCTACAAGTGGTAGTTCGACAGAAAGCGAGAACCCAACAGCTGATGTCGTAGTAGGAAGGACTTTTTCGATTCCCGCCCGAGGCTACGAGCCAACAGATCATCATAAGAAATCCCGATCCGGATAGAAGTAGGCCCTGGACAAAAAGGATTTTTTCCTTATCACTGCCACAAACTCGGGTCAAGCTGACACGGTTACGTTGACAAAGACTCAACGATGCTATGATGTAAAGCAATAAGGCAATCACATTCACTGAGATCAACTTTGAAACGCCCAGAACGTGGAACATTTTTCGACGCGCGGGATATTCAAAGTCAGACGTAAAGTTACTGGAGTTCGAGGGGAGTCTCAGTGCACAGCAGGGGTGGATTAGATAACTGGTCATGCAAAAGTTGAAAGCGAAAGTGAAGAATATCACGAGAGCTGTTTGCCAACCGCGGAGCTGCTGAAAAAAAAGATAAAAAACATTTTTTTGACGATAAATGATTGTCCTATGTTGAGTCAAAGTTAGTTTGCAAGCCTAAATTAAAGCCTAGGCCAATGACTCAGGCATCATGTACCTACATATTTTTTATCCTTGTAAAAACTTGTAAATCTTGGTAAACTTTGTAAAATCTTTTTGAAGTGTAACATGCACAAAGTTAAATCTGAGTTAATTTAAACCAAATCTTCTGAATTACATTCTCATAGCGAATAAGCTGAGACTGAAAATATGTAGAGCTTTATTAAGTTCAATACTTTGAATTGTCGTTACTCTACTGGCACCTAGTTATAGTTCGTGTTCTAAACGCGGTTCATGCTTGTCCTTAAGGACACGAGAGCAGGGACAAGGACATATTTTGCTCAAGTGTTATGACAAAAAACATGCCCCTCTAGTTTTTTTGCATACAAAATGGAATCGACACAAACTTTGTTCATGCAATAAAAATTTATATTTGACCAGAGAGTTTTCTTGAAATTTATTGAAAATAAACTACAGGCACAAAACAAGGACAAGTATGAACCGGGCGTAAGTTAAACAAGTTTTGTGAATCCGAACCAAGTGTACCGTTTTTTTGGTAGGCCAGACAATAGCCACGTATCGGAATATGGCAATAATAAGTTCCAAGTCATAACCAAGTAGACAAGTGAACCAACCCATCCATTGCAGAAGATTAACATTCACAATCCAGAAAGTGGTTTCTGAGTAGTAAATGCTGAGCAGCGTGTAACAAAATGACACCAAATACCAGCTTATATCTGTCACTGCTAGGCAGTAAACCAGTGTATAGAATAGGCCAATAAAGTACTCTTTTCGATAGTTCACCATAAGCATCACGATTCCCGCGTAAAAGGCAAATAAGGAAAACGAATAGCTGTGGTAAACCACATAGAGAAATTGGACGGCTGAATCAGAAAGGCGCATTTTCAGCTAAAACTAAAATGATAGTCATAAATGGGATTCAAAAACCGCTGCACAATAGGCTGAAGCTTTACATACTGAACAGACCGTATGTCCGTCCAGCCAACTAAATCACGAAAGAGTCATGCAGGTTGTTTATAGGGCCGTGATTGTGGTGTAAGTTTGTTTGACGGACAAGCGACTGTACGTTAGTGTTGTTTTAGTATTGGTATTTTAGTTTAGTTTAGATACAGTTATAGTATAGCGACCCCAAATTAGTTTAGTTTTGATACAGTTATAGTATGGCGGCTGAAATTTAGTTTAGTTTTAGTTCTAGTTATAATATAGCCAATTTGATTTAGTTTTAGTATCGTATACTAAAACTAGTTTACTACTAAAACAACACTACTGTACGTATGAATCGACCCTTAAAGTTATAGTTTGCAATCTAGAACAGACGTGTTAAAAACACTGTAGATCATGTATTGCTCAGCTCTGTTTCCTTGTCGTTATTTTTCAACAGTTCACCTGTTAACAGTCTTGTATAACTCCCTGGCAGATGTACCCTATGCCACACGTGCTCTGTACTACTTCATCAACATAGGTGCGTACATGTACTTGAACCACAAGGCACTTGTGCAACACGCTAAATACTTAAAACCTCAGGGCCTATTCCTTTACCGGATTAAACGGACTGGACTTATTTTAGTCCGAGGTTTTGGAATGACATAACGGACTAAACTAACTAAACAAGTTAAAATAAGTCAGCTGCTTAATTTTAGTCTGCCCTCATTCCAAAACTACCACTGGACTAAACGGACTTAACATGCACGCTTAACATTAGCGTGCACAGTTAAGTCCGTTTTGTCCGATTAAAAAGCAGCGCACTAAAAGTTAAGTCCGTTCAGTCCGGAGGTTTTGGAATGGCATTTTTAAGCTTAATTTTTACACCGTTTCGTCCGATTATAATTAACCTTTTAATCCGGTAAAGGAATAGGCCCTCAGAAACCCGAAAATCGAAACGAGCTGCTTATTTTGCTTCTGAGATACTGAAAGTTTTGTCAACGTCAGTTGCTCTGTCCATAATGTGTGGGTGAACAGTGAGATACCTGCCCTCATATGTTAGGTAATCAAAACAGGAAATTCGTCCTACATACATACCTAGATTAACCAATTATTGTCCTAGCCTTAGAGGGTGGCATGCTGGTTCTTGCAGTGGTTCAAACGAACTTCCATGCATGGTTTTTACACTCTTCAGTCAGTGTAAACAAACTGGGCAGTTCTGTCAGGAAATAAATATTTAGGTTAATCTCTCAGGGCCTATTCCTTTAACGGATTAAACGGACTGGACTTATTTTAGTCCAAGGTTTTTTGGAATGGCATATCGGGTTAAATGGATTAAACGAGTTAAAATAAATCAGCGGCTTAATTTTAGTCTGCTCTCATTCCAAAATTACCACTGGACTAAAAGGATTTAACATGCACGCTTAACATTAGCGTGCACAGTTAAGGTGGCGCTCTGAATAACCGACTTTGGGCGATAAACTTTTTCACGTAAGTTTTTGTTAATAACCTCAAGAAGAAAAGTTGTTTCAAATTAAATTAGCTTTCATTTGATGTATATAACGTCCAATTTGGTTCAACTTGAAATTTTAACCTATTTTTCAATGGGAAAAAATCTTCAAATCGATATACCAAAAAATTCTATATGGCTTTTTGTACTTTTTGAAACAGTTTTTTGTAGCTAATTGCTAGTTGCAACTTTTCAAAAAGTCGTTTGTGTAGGCAAACCTTTCTAAAAAAATTTCCAAAATACGTTGACCAATATTGACAAAAATGCACTATTTTTCAAACTAATTTTTCGTTAAACTACTTTTTGGCTTCTCTCAACGGATTTTAGTACAGAAAAATTAGCTCTATTTTTTGGAAAATACGTATGTGTAGGCAAACTTCAGGTTTCTGAAAATGGGCTATAGCGTACATTTTTTCCTGTCGCTACCTCAGTAGCGACAGGACTTAACATTTGTTTTGCCCTACGTAAAATGCACGTCTACGTGTATTTTCTGTTGCAAATTTGTGTGCGTGTTTATGTGTAATTTTACTGCTGTGTGTGTGTGAAGTGAGCTGGCCCAGGCCGCTAACCAGATAGCTTAGTTTTGATGTTGCTAGCTAGGTTACTGTAGGGCATGATGTTTATTGTTTTTTAAGGTCCTAAGCAATAAGCATGAATTTTTTCATTTTACAAAAAACAACAGTCATATTTGGATAATATTATATCTTGGCATTTTGGTTGTACCTAAACAATTGGTCGCTCACGCGTATCACACGTCACACCCACTTAACAAAACTAGGTATTTACTTTTAAGGTGAACGAAATCAAAAAGACGAACACAAACAGGTTGATGCCCGGTTCAAACATTGTCTAGGTATAAGAGTCAGGGTGCTGTACAAAACTTTGTCCACAAGGACCGGTTCACACAGGCGTACTTTTCATTTTCACTCAAGTGCCTGAAGTAAAAATATTGTTTCATGCCGAAGGTACTTTTTAGTTTTTATTTTAGCTATTAAGTAAGCTATTAAGTAAAAGTAAAAATGGATTCTATTTTTTACTCAAGTATTAGAGCCAGTCAGAATGCTCTAACAGAAACACCCCGCTTATTGAGCTTCACTTTGATTGGCTAGATTTGCTTTTTGAACTACAACTAAACCACGC
The DNA here is from genome assembly GCA_030248245.1 of Trissonchulus sp. WLG1_4. Classification (NCBI taxonomy): domain Eukaryota; kingdom Metazoa; phylum Nematoda; class Enoplea; order Enoplida; family Ironidae; genus Trissonchulus; species Trissonchulus sp. WLG1_4. Next base: position 20,894 of record JASANF010010139.1, on the reverse strand, counting down.
AAGCCAATCGAAAGCGACTTGTCTTAAGTAAAAAGTAAAGCTGTGTGAACTGTGAGCACTTTCGCTAAGGGGGGGCTACACAGGTCAAAAATAAAAGTTCTCCAATTTTGCTTATTTTCACATATGTTACTCCCTCAAGGTACCTCTATGTACCTCTGATACATAAGAACAATTAAGCTTTTTGTCGGCAGAACGGACAGATGGCTACTAGCATAAATTTAACCCAATGCCACATAACCTTTCAAGATGTTAAAAATATGTATGTGGGTAGCGACAGGTTTAACTTCCTTTGAAGGAAATTCTTCCAAGTAATGCAGATTCTACCGAATATGATTTACATTAAAAACTACTGCAACTGATGAAGACAGCCAGCATGGTCGTGGCCATGGATAAGAACTCCATAAATTTTGCATGAAATTGCTGCTTGTTTAAGATTACTGTCAGCTGCGAAATCCGATCCGCTTGAAACTTTGCAGACTGTTAAAGCAGACGTATGTGGAGGTGCCGAACTTCTTGAATTGTAATTATTATGATTTGGCTCAATATGATAGGCTTTTTAAAACGTCACTTTTGATAGAAATTAAAATAACTAAAAATTTGTCGCCGGTAACGAAAATTCGACAAAAATGGCACCTCGGCAAGATAATTGTCTTTAATTTAAGCTATAGATTGTTAAATTTGGTTGAGGCACCATTGAGCTACGTCATTTCAAAAATTAGTCAAATTTTTCAAAATTTCAATTTTGATGCAGTCATAAAATTTGCTAAAATGTTCCGAGACTCATAAAACTTTGCAAAAATGCTTGCCTGGTGTTCATCTTGATTAAACTTAAGCAAAAAAGTTTGTATCAATAAGAAACTAAAATTTCTAGCAATTTGAATTATTGGAAGTTACTCAGAGCGCCCCCTTAAGTTCTTTTAATCCGGAGGTTTTGGAATGTCACTTTTCAGCATAATTTTTAAACTGTTTTGTCTAATTATAATTAACCCTTTAATCCGGTAAAGGAATAGGCTCTCAGTCACAAAAACCGCGTTTTATCAAAAATACAGAGTGAAATGAAAATAGCAAAATATTTTTCGTTTCAAATTTAACCAGCTGTTACATTTTAACAAATTCTAAAAAGGATTTTGCGGTCGGCAGCTTACGAAGCAGAACTAAACAAAATAAATTTTTCGATCAGATAATTGTAGACACAATCATCGGACAGAAAGGATGCTGGCACATTAATATTCCTCTCTACAAGACACCCACACTATTTTTTTATGTCCGTTTCAGTGATAAACAAAATAATAAATAATGATTTCAAAATAAATTAATAAGTTATTCGCCCACCGGCCACCAGGAAACAAGAAAACATAAAGTCACCATTAACTGATGACCTTATCCCTTTCATTCATAATGTTGCTTAAGAGTTCAGAGCAACCAACAATGGACACTATGTCACAATAATGACCGGTTGGGTTTATGTTTCACAGAATCAGGTACTTCACTAAGGGCCTATTCCTTTACCGGATTAAACGGACTGGACTTATTTTAATCCGAGGTTTTGGAATGACAAGTCGGACTAAACGGACTAAACAGTTTAAAATAAGTCTGCGGCTTAATGTTAGTCGGAACCCATTCCTAAACTACAACTGGACTAAACGGATTTAACATGCACGCTTAACATTAGCGTGCATAGTTAAGTTCGTTTAGTCCGACTAAAAAGCAGCGCACTAAAAGTTAAGTCCATTTAATCCGGAGGTTTTGGAATGGCATTTTTGAGCATAATTTTTAAACAGCTTAGTCCGATTATAATTACCCCTTTAATCCGGTAAAGGAATAGGCCCTAAGAGGACCTAGGAATCCAAGTAAAGCGATAAAGTAATATTGAGACTCAGCAAAATTTAAAACGCAGTTTATACACGGTTCTATGCATTAAACCAGTGATTGTTTCAGTGCTTAGTATAAATGTACAGCATTAGCTACAGTTTATAAAACCGTTTGGAATATTGTGAGCAGTGCTTTAGTCGATACTGCTGCCGTTTGCTACTCACGAGAGACTGCACCAAGAGTACATAATAGGGAAAAGAATATGACGCTCTTCCATATTCTAGCTAATCGATCGGAACGATGCTGCAGCCAAAAATAGCCTTGATTTACGTCTTGCTTTCAGGAGGGGGGGGGGGCTATCCCCCTCAAATCAGAGATGTGGTGATTCCTTAGCGACCCCCCTCAAATCAGGGAAGAGTCTTGATTTCAGGGGGTACCCCTCTCGTTTCAGCATACCACCAGCACAAAATCAGTGGTGTCTTAATTCCAGGGAGTTTTAGTGTGAGATTGGCGTTACGTTTTAGTGGCCATGTCACTCACTGTCATATTATAAGCTACACTGTTTACCAAAAGTTTTTGCAGATTTTTGAAATTTACCTAATTATGTGTTTTAGCGTTTACTGCTTAGTGAGAAGAGAACATCGTTTGCATACAACTTCTAACTGTGAGACAGATCACACAAAGGAAACATATATTTCTGGATGCGACCGATCAAACTAAAAGGACTTTAAAAGGATCAAATTTTTAGGAATACGCTCCTCGTTAAAAATTCGATTCAAAAACTACAAAATAAAGTAAATTATTCAATAAACTTGCTGAATTTTGGCGTTATAATGTAAATAAACTTCATTATTATAAAAATACCTTTTCACCAAGGGCAGCAGTGTGGGTAGAATAGTAAAGTTGGCTGATCTACAGCGGATAAATGCTAATAAGCTTGTCAAACACCCAGGACAAGTTCTGCAGCCGAATAGGGAAACTCAGCTTGCTAAATGAAGCGGACAAGAGTTGCGTCAAAATAGCAGTCGCCCCACACGTTAGTGCTTTCTGCACCCTATTCGCGCGAATAATTAGGAAAAACATTTTTGACGCTTACTAGCACTCAGGAAGTCAGGACTTAAGGTCAGTTCCATATATAGATTATAAAGTATTAATACTCTACAGATACATACAGGTATTTCATTTAAATTTCTACACGCGCAATTTATTTTTGTTTTGTATATAGACATCTTTCTCCAAGTATATGGGTTATATTCGCATACAAAACTACAGACCTCCATCTATAACCGTCTTGGCTGTACTGTCTATAGGTAGCCTACTCACATAATACAAGTGAATTACCTTCCGAGCCCCCTCCCCAGCGCTACAGTTACACGATCGACTCCAAAATAGCAGATGCACTATAGCACCACTACACTACCCTGCATGGAAGAGATGGAGGCTACCTCACTTGCGTGACTTCTCAAAAGTTGGCTACAAATTTTTCGGACTTTGATTTTTTTAGACCCCAAAAAAGGGGTTTCCCCCCTCCCAGCAGAGACCGAACGAGAGCGAAATTGAAAAAAGTGGCCCGTTACTTTCTAAGTTTGGTCAAACTAAATGTGAAAAACACATATTCATGACAACCGCACAAGCGTCCGGTCCGGTAGAGCTGTTGAAAAAAAAAAGAGGGAAAGTGTCAAGTTTGCAAAAGACAACTTTTCATATCTCAAATTAGATTCAACCAATCTCTCCGAAATTATGCAGGCATATAGCCTTCCACTAGGCGGATACACACACCAAATTAAAAGTCATTTGCCGGCATATATTTAAAGTTATTAAAAAAATAAATTTCAAAAATCCGCATTGAGTGGATTTTCTCCTATTCTAGGGTTGGGCGCTGTCGCGCCTACCCTGATAATTTAAACATGTATGAATAAGTTTACGTCATCACGTTACTACGCTGTGAGCCAAACAATATGGTACAGAAACTGCTGGCAGCCTTTTTAATAATTTCTGAACTCCAGGGCACTACACAGAGCGCTACGACGTCACAAAAACTGCCACATGTGAAAACTAATAAAAACATGTCTGCTTAATTTTGTGATTGTAAAACGGAAATGTGAGTACATGTTTAAAATGTATATGTCTGTACGAGTGCGGGAAAACTTGCCTCGACCATGGGTTCACCCCCGTAATACAACACAAATTGAAACTTGGCGGAACTTGTCGCTCTAGTAAACGTTTTTGATTTATTTCAGAAATAAGCGTAGGTATTTATGAAATAATGAACTCTTATTTCAAATTTCACATTTCTTATTTCTTTAGTGAGACTCGAATTTTATTTGCAAAATAAACGCTTATTTCTTAAGCCGGGTTTACCCGAAGCAATTTTCACGCAACTAGGTTTTCACGCAATTTTCAAGCAACTTGCAAATTGCATGAAAACACACTGTTACACGAAGCAATTTTCACGCAATCAGCACGCAATTTTTAAGCAACTAGTTGCGTGCAATTTTCACGCAACTACCAATCCAAGTACAGTATTTTGAACGCCCGCTCAAACGTGAAGGTCGACGTCAGTTAGTTGGATGCGTATCGAATAATTTTTCCGCCCCGGACCATAAAAACCAAAAGGTGACTCTTACGTAAATTTTCAGTTGAAAAAAATTTCGGGCCCCATTCCCCCCCTGGCTACGCCCTTGTATGTAGATGCGTGTGCGTTAGTAAAAAACAACAGGCGCATTGGAATATATGTATATATTTGTTGTTCTACCGAACTGTGCTCTCAGCTATCCTCGTGACTACCAGCCGAAATTTGATTGGTAGTTGCGTGAAAATTGCTTGTGGCAGTCGCGCAGAGATCGACTGCTAAATTTTAGTTGCGTGAAAATTGCTTGAAAGTTGCGTGAAAATTGCTTCAAATTTTGCTTGTTTACACGAAGCAATTTTCACGCAACTGAAGTTGCTTGAAAATTGCGTGAAAAAAATTGCGTGGAAATTGCGTGAAAATTGCTTAAACCCGGCTTTATTTGAAGTTTGCTATTTTTTATTCCTGCCCAGTAGGAACCAGTCCTTAGTGGCCGCGTTTCATATTTCCCCCGTACATAATATTGACACTCAGGCCTCACAATGCAACCACTCCTCACTTAGCAGAACAGCTTGGTGTGGAATACTGTCACTCCTGACTCCAGCGTTGCAAAAAAAGAATTTCTTAGTCAGCAGAAAAACTTATGAATAATTTTATTTTAATATCTTAACACAACGAAAAATTTTAATGAGCTCAGTATATTATACGTAACATGTATTATTAGGTACCGTTTTATGACAAAAATAGAAGACAAATTATGGAGAATTACAGAATTACTATACGTCAACTTTGAACTGAGATAGTAAGTATGTACAATTATGCTTCTCAATTTTAGTAAAATATATCAAATTAGGGTTAACGTAGTTTCTACAGGTCATCAGTATGAATAATGAAGTGGTAACTCACAAAATTACTCTGTCAGTAAAACCAACAGCACAATATAGTGTCTAACTGTAAAAGAGTTGAGACACACGGGTGTTTTTTTCCATCGGTGGAAGATTTCGTCAAGAACTGCTCTATAAAGGCCTATTTACACGAGGGAGCATGAGCGGGCGCACACGCACACTTGTCTACTGCATTGTGTGAAATAATGCAGCAGGCAGTGTGAAAATAAAATGCACCCGCTCATGTGCCCGCTCATGCGCCCGCTCATGCGCCCGCTCATGCTCCATGGCGCACGCCATGCAATGCGCCATGGCGTACGCCATGGTACGCATGGCGCAAAATGCGCCCTCGTGTGAATAGGCCCGATTCATACTTTCAGCTGTATATAGGTATGTCCCTTCATGCATGTTAACTTTAGTTATAGCTAGTAACTATAGGAGATTGCCCGCTTCTCAGTCTACGGCTACGCGGTACAGTACGTAACAGAATTGTTCAAATTAATTGGAATAACCTTTAAAAGTACTAAATTACTGCCGCCTCAATCTACCGTATGTCAACTTTTATATGGTGCAAAAACTTCTACGAAAACTGTTTATCTAGAAATATTGTTGTAAATTCTTAGCTATAATATGTAGTTTCTCTGATGCGCCGCCTTATGGTGTGTTATTTTTGCTTTGAGTCAGTTAGTAAATGTTCAATTACATGGCAAAGCTGCCTAAAAATTTTGCTTCCGTCTCTGCTTCCACCGCCAGTGTTCGTACATACATTTCTACTGAATTTCGAGTGAAATTAATAGCCGAAATCTACCAAATTGTTGAGCACCGCTGGCTCATTTTGGTTCCACTTGGGCTCCACTAGTCAGTTTTTGTTAAACTTTTTCCTTTTGTTCTCTGCTCTGAAACTTACGCTTTCTCTCCCAACCGGTAAGTGTGGCGGTTCGAAATAAACGAGCCGTCAAAAGCGCCTTACAGTGGAAACACAGCAGTTTCAAATAGTTCGCCAAAATTTGGCGACCCTGCGGGAAAAACTGGACACCCGCCTGAACGTGCCAACGTATAAAGGCAATCCTGGAGAAATTTTTTGACTGGTACGAACTGGTTAAACTTGAAGCGACCGCGTTTAACCTTTCCGCAAACGCCAACACCTTCCCGTTTTGGTGCGTAATACGGCTTTGGAGCGCTATTGAGATTTGGCTCCAAAAACAAAGCCAATTAGGTATGCCCTGTTGATTCCAGAGCTGATGACTCGTCTGGAGCCTGCGGAACACAAGCGCATTAATTTAACGGATTCGCGCAGCAGAACGGAGATGCCGTTGTTGAGTACGGTCGGGTCATTGAAAAACTGAGCCGTTATGCCTGTCCAAAAATGCAGACTGATCAACTAGATGGGATGGCCAAGCAGTTTTTAATTTGTGGCCGGCTCGTCTGCTACCCCAACTCTGCAAAATCGAAATATTATAATATTGTATATAATATAATATTATATTATAATCGAAAAAAATATAAAATAAAAGAAGAAGCTCTTGTTATTCTTCAGATCATAATCATTTTTTTCATATTTTTTTATTTTTTTATTATTTTTTCAAAATAATTTTTCCCCTTGTACTGAAAAGTAATACTTAAATAGCATTGTTTTTTGGGGTACAGGCGAACAGATCCATGTATCAAATAGTTTAGCTTAATATTTTTTGTGCATTGTGATTGTAAAAAACTATAACAATTATGAATTATCTGCACTTTGATGGAACAATGTGAAATAAACATGATTACAGTTTTGCTAACAGTTGTAATTAGTCGACAGTTCAAATCTCTCAAGACTGTCTATTTACTAGTTTAATTTACTGCATTTCTCCCCATTAATTTTGTAAGCCACAGCTCAGCTTCAGTTTTCCGGCCTTACAAAACCGTTATCAGATCCCGGAATGAATACCAAAGGACGTCGACGATGGCGGCTTAGATAACCACGTTCTGGCTCGGGCATAACTGGTTCTGGAGCATTCCTTGGTACTTCGGCACATGGATGGTCGGACGGAAACGTCAAAAAGTTTGGATGCTGTAATTGGTCGTGGGGTTTCTTCGCTGTGGAATCTTTTTGTTTTTTTGATTTGGCATTTTTTGGACCAAGTCGGAATCGAAGTTGATTCACATGTCTTTTCCAGCTTTGTCCTTGAACTTGTACTTTGCATGAAACACTTCCTCGCTTTTCTTCTATTACTCCTTCGAGCCACTTTGAATCGTGCTGTCTGTAGCAGCGCTCCAAAACCAAATCTCCCACGGTGAAACTTCGACGAGCAACACTTTTTTGAAGGCTTGACTGTTGCTGCGCACACGTGGTCGAAGCAAATCCAAGTTGTATAATGCGGTTTAGGAGCAGCTGAGATGGAAGCAGTCCTGTTGTCACGTGCGGAGTGACACGATACTGGTGCAGAAATTCAAAAAGACTGTTGTCTAATTCTTTGATGCTTGATGAGGTCTTTTTCATGGCTTTCTTGAAAGTCTTTACAAAATTTTTGGCTTGTCCATTACTTTGTGGATGATATGGCGGTGTACGGATGTGAATGATGTCTTTAGAACTCAAAAATTCCATAAACTCGTGTGCTACGAAAGCTGGTCCGTTGTCGAATACTAGCTGTCCCGGATAGCCATTTCGAGAAAATATTTCTATTAATGCTTTTATGGTTGTCTTTGCAGTGATCGAAGGCATAACTTTGACTTCCGACCATTTTGAAAATGAATTTATGACAATCAGCCACATTTTTTCAAAAAATGGTCCTGCAAAGTCAACATGAATTCTTTGCCAGGGTTTCTCAGAAGGCTGCATTGGATGAAGCAACTTTGGCGGCGATTCTTGGTTAACTTGACATTCTCGACATAGTTGAACTACTTTTTTGATTTGTTTGTCCATGTTAAGCCACCAGACGTATGAACCATTCATCTTCACTATGCCGGGGTGAGTTGTATGCAGTATTTGTAAAACGTAAGACCGAAGTTGTTCAGGGATCACACTCTTGTTCCCCACAACAACGTGTCTTGTTCAGCCGTCAGTTCTTGTCGACGTAACCAGTAAGGCTGCAATGCATGGTCACTTTTAGCAGGCCAACCCGATTTCACAATCTGCAAAATTCGTCCCAGAACCGGATCAGTTCTTGTAATTTGGGCCAGATAATCAGATGTTAGGCTAACATTGTTCAGACCTTCAATATACAATGCCAACACCTCCTGCGATATCTTGCTCTCTGCTTCCGTTTCAGGTAATGGTAAACGTGCTAGAAAATCAGCAATGGCATGCTTGGTGTTCATCTATACACCATTCATAGTTGTAGCCCATCAAAATTATAGCCCACCGTTGCAGCCGGCTGGCTGCTAGCTGAGGAATGCCCTTTTCTGGATGATAAAGGCTCACTAGTGGTTTGTGATCTGTCACTAACTGAAATTTTCTTCCAGCCAAATACTTGTAAAACTTCCGAACAGACCAGACAATTGCCAGCGCGTCCTTTACCACTTAAGAATAGTTCCTTTCTGCTTTATTCAAGGTTCGCAATATAAAGGCAACCGGTCTTTCTTGTCCATTTTTGCTTATTTGAGATAGCACGGCACCAAGACCAACAGAGGAGGCGTCATAATCCAGCTTTAGAGGAGCTTCTGGTCGTAGTGTGCTAGAACACTTTCATTTGAGACAGTTTTTTTCAGCTTGATGAAGGACTTTTCTTCATCCGGGCCCCACTGCCATTTAACTCCAGTGTGGCGCAGTCTGTTCAATGGTGCTGCATAGTCGCCATTTTCGGTATAAATCGACTGAAATAATTCATGCCCCATAGAAAACTTTCGACTTCTTTCACTGACTTCGGGGCTGGCATCTTTCGAATAGCTTCAATTTTCTTTGGTTGTGCATGAATTCCAGACTCTGTCTTGGAAGAAACAGCATTTGCTAAGACGACCTCGAAAACCTCTTTTGCTCAAACGCGTAAGCACTTCTTTCAGCCGTTCCAAATGCTCTTCTTCGTCTTTTCCGGTAATCAAGATATCATCCAGGTACCAAACCACTCCAGCAATACCGTGCAGTACTCGATCCATCAAACTTTGGAAAATTGCAGGGCTTGAAGCTATTCCGAACGGAAGTCGCAGCCACCGACGCAGTCCCAAAATAGTGTTCATTGTCGTCAACTTTCTTGATTCTTCGTCCAGCATAATTTGGTTATAGGCTTGCGACAAGTCAAGCTTCGTGAACTTTGACCCCCAATCATAATTCTTCCGGGCTTAGCAAGGGGTGCCAATCTACTTCCAGTGCCGGATTCAGAGTGACCTTGTAGTCGCCACAAATTCGAATATCCCCGTCCGGTTTTGGAATATTGACGGTGGGTGTAGCCCAGTCACTGTGAGAAACTTTTTTTAGTCGACCGTTTTTTTCCATTCGTTCCAAAACGCGATCAACTGTATCTTTGTGCGCAAACGGGACTGGTCTCGGCTTGAAAAACTTGGTTCTCTCGCCTTGTCTCAGAGTAAGGTGTGCCTGATAGTCCGTGACCAGACCCAGACCTTCTCTGAAAAACGTTTCCTTAAAATCCTTCAGCAACGTCTTTAACTTGGGTGTTGCACAACTTCCTTTGCCTTGTTCTATTAGTTCTGTAGATCCGATGACAGGTTCCAACCATTTCTTTTCGAAAATCTGCTGAATCCACTGTCGTCCCAAAAGTGCTGGACATGACTTTGTTCCAACAAATGCATTTAGGCAAAGTCGCTTGTTTTTATGCTGAACTTCCACGTCTGCTTCACTGTTCAGCGGTATGACCATCTTTCTTGCACTTGTTGCACTGCTAATTGCGGAACGGACATACGTGAGCACGATGCTCTTGCTTTCCGCACCCATAGCAACTTTGTCAACCTTTTGGAGCTTTGTGTGTGGAATATCTAGACTGAAACTTCTTTTGTTCAGAACGCCCAGTACTCTTGCGCGCCATATTTATAGCACAGTTATTGCCACCATTAATTTTACCAGCGTCGGCTAACGCTGATTCCATACTTTTGGCTATCGGAAAAGCACGCTCAAGGGTTAGCTCACGTTCTGACAAAAGTTTTGTGGGGTCACGGAGTCGCTCTGCAAACCACGCACAAGCTGATCACCCAACGCTTGATCGAGAAACTGGCCAAACTCGCAATACTTCGCCAGTTTCCGCAATCGAGCAAATAACTCAGAAATTGACTCACTAGAAAGTTGTTTGGATTGGAGGAACCGGTAGCGCTCAGCAATCACAGTTGGTTTAGGCTGTAGATGACTTTGCAAAATGTCCACAAACAGCTGAAAAGTCTTTGTGTTAGGCTTGTCTAGACTGCAAATGTCTTTTAATAGTTCGTAAGTTTTTGACCCAACAATGCTGAGCAAAATAGCGACTTGTGTTCGTTCTTCCACAATCCCATTTGCCAAAAAATATTTTTGTAATTGTTCAGTGTAAAGTACAGCTCAAAATTAACATCATATGACTCCTGAGTCAGCGTCACTGACTGCATTTTGCAGTCAGTGACTGCAGTCAACCTATTCACGGTCCAATTTACTTTCGGTAGTTTTGATATTTATTAACTGACTCCGGAGTCAGAGTCAGTGACTTCAGAATCAGCATCACATTAGTTATCACTACTTTTTAAACGGCTTACATGTGCATGCGTACATATGTGTAGGTATGCGTGTAGCATACTGTGTGTTAGTGATGAGTAAGTTGATGCTGATTCCGCAGTCACTGACTGTGACTCCGGAGTCAGTTAATGAAAATCAAAACTACCGGAAGTAACATTGGACCTGTGACGTCAATAGGTTGATTGCAGTCACTGACTGCAAAATAAAATCAGTGACGCTGACTCCGGAGTTATATGATGTTAATTTTGAGCTGTACTGTACGACACCCCACTGCATTGACTCGGAGTCAAAAGGTTCAATGCGGCCAAATGTCCTTTCGCCCATCGCAAATTAACGAAAAGAACAACTCGTAGCCGATGAAATGAACAGAATAAACAGACAACTCGTGGTTACAGTTTTACTGACAGTTGTAATTAGTCGACAGTTCAGATCTCTCAAGACTGTCTATTTACTAGTTTAATTTACTGCACAATGAAGAGATCCTTTGAAGAGGCTCTGTTCTCTAAATTTCTGAACAAAACTACAACTTAAACAATTTTTGGTCAGACAAGCTTTCTACAACATATATGCTTCCAAAACAGTGAAAAAACATACTTCGTTATGAATCAGCCAAAAGCAGAACTGCGTTAAAGCGATTTAATGAAATCCCCATCAAACCTAGATAACACTGAATTGCGTCGGTTATTGTTCTGTAATTAATTCAACAGAGGATTGTCGCTACCGTAGGATCTAATTTACTGACTTTTGTATCATAGTTTAAGACGTAGGCTCCATGCAGAATATTAATATTTGGTATTATTTTTCGCTAATTCAGAAACAAAAGCTTACAACCTACAACCTATTTTTACTAAATCAAATTCAATTGGGGTTGTATCATTGAGTCTGTCAAAATAAGGTATTAATTTATATGTATCAAAATCAATGATACAGCTTAATTGTTTGTCAAGTATGTAAGTCATTAAAAAATAAGTAGTTTTTAATTTTGAAATCTTAAAATAAAGTTGGGTGTTTAGTTTAAGTTTAAGTTTACTCTTAAACTTTAATCTTAAAATAAAGTTTAAGTGTAGTAAGTGCAATGAATACACGATACACGCAGCATTTGTAGGCAAGCTATGATTGAATGATTTATTACCAAAAGACAAAAAAACAGATAATTACCAGCATAAAATCCAAAAATGGACATACTATGCTAATACGAAGCAGTGTATGAGACAGTAGCATAATTTTTAGTTTACAGTGCAATAAAACATTCAAATGAATATTAGATGTTAAAAGTTCAAATAAGCTTCAGTTCGTTTTTTAAAGGTCAAATAGGTGAATTTAGATATACTTTTCAGAATTATTGGATTATTTGCGACATTAATATTTGAAATTTTTGCAACAAATTGTCAGAGTTTATATTTTGTACATTATGAGAAATACAAGATTCACGTAATTGGTGAAAGAAGCTGCATTGTAGCAAAAAGTGGTATGTATGAAAAGTCTAAATATTAGAATGATACACTGTGAAGATTTATTATAAAGTATAAAATTGTTGTTAAGATCGTAACAAAAATGTACATTATCAGAAAACAATGGTAATAAGTAGTATGATAATTATTTAAGTACAAAAACTTACATTTTGACACGAATTGTCATACATATGTACGTTATACATATAATAAACATAAATAATTTAATATTTACTACATAACATTACAGTATTACAGTGAATTTTACGGTAATACATTAAATGAATTCGTTTAAGGGGGTAGTGTCGCGAAAGCAGTCGCTTTTGCGCGACTGTAAAACTTTTTCAGTGAAAGATAAGACATTGTTCTTTATATATTTAGTAGAGAAGCCATATGTGAACCGGCCCAATAGTGGACCAACTCCTTTAAACCGGAATAACTCAGCCGTGGCTAATTAATTGACAACATTTTTGACATTACCTGATTGAGGAAAGTAAAATGCCCAAACGGGCTTTCATTTTTTAAATATCATCCATTTGGTTTTGAGAAATAGTCCAAATTACAGAGCCAAAAAAATCGTTTTGTCCGACCCAAAATGCTGTGTCCAAATTTGGAAAATGGTCATTTTTGAAACAATTTCAGCTATAACCTATAATAAATTTAAGTACATATGGGTAAGAAAACCAGCTGAGTTTACTGGTACTATTTATTTTGCTTAAAAGTTACCGTAATTTCAGATATACTCCATCAATGGATTTTTTAAAAGGCCCCAAAAGTGAACCAATTTGAAGTTTTTTTGACCAAAATTGAGAAATGACGTTAAAATTTTTCAGTGAAAAACTCCTAGTGCTTGCAGCTCACTGGGCTTTTACTTTAGTTAGCCTAATTTCTCAATAACATGTTGTAAAAATATTGATTTTCAATAAAAAAAATAGAAAATGTTTCATCTTGCGACGAAGATTTTTGTTTCTGGGGTTCTGCACTGGTTCATTGGTTACAACTGCTGGAAATACCGGCTCGGTGGCAGGAGCCACTGTTTCCGTGGCCTTCAACTTATGCCCTGGCCATAGAACCACGTTTACCACAAGTCCACAACTTTTGGAACATCAAAAGTTTCTGAAAAAGTTGAGAAAAAACAACAAAGCTTGGATTTCGTCGGTCCCAGCCTGAATCCTAAGTTTTACACGCTTTGTTTTTTGTGGTACTGTAGCTAATTTTAGTTGCAGTAGAATTGTTATAAACCGGGGGTCACCCCCTGGCCGAGGCAGGCCTTTTCGCACTCATACAGACGTATACATCTTCAAAATTCATCCCTATTTACGTTTAACGATCGCGGAGTTAAGCCAAGACACGCGCTTCTTCATTTTTACATTTGGCAGTTTTCATGGCTTCGCAGCGCTCTGTGTAGCGCCCTTGAGTTCAGAAATTACTAGAAAGGCTGCCAGTAGTTTCTCTGGCTTGCTGTTTGACTTACAGCGTAGTAAAATCGTGACTCAGCACGAGAAATGTGATTATGAAAATATGCATTTAAAACATGAAGTTATTCACACTCTAACGCCCAAATTCAGAGAAGTTACTTAACAATTTAAATAGTTTTATACATTTTTCATTCGGGTTTTTAATGGGAAGCTATTTCTAGGCCAATCGGCGCATTGCCGAAAATATATATTGTCCTATGGTGTAACTGGCTTATAGTCAGTGTGAGCTGGTGAAGACGTCGCGGACAGGGGGGTGGCGCCGACGCACTTGAACGGGGATAGGTAGTTAGAGCCTCGCGCGCCCGAGTGAGCTTAGGAATAGCTTCCCCTGAGTTTAGGGACTGAAATGGTTTTTACTCGTTTTCCTCTGTTTGTTATATTTTGTTACTTGGCCTCCAATAAATTTTATTAATTCGTAGTTTTTGTGTCGTCTCCAATTTTGATTGCGTGTTGGGTGTTTTGTAAGGCTTTGCAGCTATTTTGGAGAGATTCCACACGTGAGCCCCAAACCTGAGAGAGGGCCGGAATCTGAGTTTTAGGCCGTTTGTTACGGTCTTCAACCGTTAAATCACGTTTCGCTGGGCTCGGGCGCACGGTCACTTTACGCCCTCGTGCCCTCGCCTTTTGAGCCTAAATCCTAAGAGCCCCGTGGTTCGTGGTTTAACAGAATGCGGTACTGTAGTTAAATTTATTTGTAGTAGAATGCAGCTATTTTTTGTTGTATGAAACTTACTGCGAGCTACATAAGTTGACAAAACTCAACGTGGAGGGTAGTTGCTGTTGAATGTGTGGTGTAGAATGTTGAATTGATAAAAAAGCATAGTGAACATAAGAAATGTTCACTTTAAGACCCGCTCCCAAATGTGAACCAGGAGCCGACTTTAATTGCATTTTTGGCTGTAAACTTTGTAAATATACGCTGAAACACAAATTTTGCTATAGAGCTCATTAGATAGTTAGTTAAAATGCTGATAAAATTTCGAGCTAAATACTTTAGTTCAACTTGAGAAAAGTTGGCTTAAGTCTGACCGTTGCAAAGCCAAAAAAGTAGGTGGTTCACATTACGCTCCTCTACTATTCTAAAAATATGTGTTAACGCAAATAGTTTCGCCAAGTTTTAGCAAAATTGATGCAGCATACAGTTAGCAGTGAAGCCGCTAAGTCCGAAAAATGACGTTCTGAAAACCTAACCACTTTCAATAATTTTGTCACAATTAAACAACTTTTTGTTTGAATTTTTATACAAACTAAAAGCACCTACAGTCAGTTTCAAATGAAAATCCCTCTTGGCGTCCGAATTCCGATGCCAGACGCGTCGGATGACATCACCCGACGCGTCGGATAACATCACCCGACGCGTCGGATTGCATCATCCGACGCGTCGGATTGCATCATCCGACGCGTCGGGTGACATCATCCGACGCGTCCCGATTATATCACCCGACGCCAAGCTTGCTGGCCTCGCTAGGAAAAGTTTTATATCATCCGACGCTAAATGAAACTCGATAAAATTTAGGTGCAAACATAGAAAAGGGGGGTCGGAAACGAGATTTGAAAACGACAGAAAAAATTTGTAATTAAAAATGCTTTTTTCACTTTGTTATTTTCAAACTTACCTAAGTAACTCAAACAAAAGGCAAATTACTTTCAAATCTGGAAAAAAGTTATCTTTTTGAACTTTGTGTGTGAAGTATCCCCTATTTCTAATAGATGCTAACAATTGGGGGAGAGTCTGCCAGGTTACATAAGACTGTATGGCTTACTGGCCAGAAAAATTTCAGTGTACATATATGCTAAGCTTTTCCTATGCTAAGCTTTTCCTATGCTATTTATTTTTAGTATCAATTTTTCAAGTCATTTTAAATAAATGTAAAATTTTTTTATGAAATTTAAAATTTTTATCTAAAAAATTTTTAATAAAATTAATTTGATAACTTTAAGTACACTCAAGTGCTTGAATTTTATTTTTGCCCACCCCCCATGCACTAAAAACCTAAGTACTCCTGCAATAATGATAAATTGTGAAAAATTTAGACGCTTATTTTAAAATCAAAAGAAAAACGTACCTTTATTTTTCACATTTCTTATTTGTGGCGAAAACTTGTGAGTCAAAACATTATATGTACTTTACACGCTGGCCAATCTGATATCTGGCTTTTTATGGCTTTTTATTTTTTTAAAGTAGGCTACAAAACAAACAGTCCAAATTAACAAAAGGAGCAGTACCAGTAACAACACCCGTGTTTAAATGGCTGAAAAATACTTGATGATGTGTGCGTGCTAACTACTACTACACCACACAGCCCTCACGTTTCATAGGCCCTATTTCTCACATACTTGTTACAGACAGCACAAAAGAGGCCAAAATGTCAATTTTAGCCTTTGAAGTTGAGCGAGCGTTTTGTGTCCTTGGAGCAATTTGGGGGTAAATATCGGGTAATATAGGACAAAGAACCAGCCTAGGGGGGCTTAACGTTCCAAATGGAGAAGGGGGGGTGGGTTGACAGTGTGTTTAAAGATACACATCATTTGGACTTGGCGTAATTCTTGTGGTTCCTTGACTAGAAATATAACAATCCTCCTGTTCAGGAAAAATAGGTTTCTCTTTTCTTCTTCTACACGCACAACATTTTGCTTTTTGACGGAAGGGGCCGAAAGCCAGCTGCCTTAGATCTCGATTAATGATCAAATACCAAACACCGTTCGAATTGCTAGCAGTACTTCGGAAAAAGGCAATCACGTGATACCCCACACTCGTGTAGGCGGGGCTTGATTTTCCGTTATTGGAAGCAACAAACCAACTGAGAATCACGGCGCAACCACTCAACGAAATGATCAGTCCTTGAATCAGCAGCATTCGATGATTTCTGAAATCCCGTTGGCTTAAGACGGCTGAATTGCGCTTTTTGATTCCCAAATTTATCGCGGTTGCCGTATAGAGACTCAACGAGCAGAGACTAAGAACGATGAGCTTTAGGATGAAAATTCCGTGAAATATTTTCCGTTTTGGAGAATACGTTAAAGACCCGTTATAAGTCTGTTCTTGCGATATTCGTGATTTACAACAGTTGTGCAACAAATAAGTTGCGCTAGTGAAATCCGTGACTGATATTAAGCAAACGGCGATTAGCGCAATATGGGGTTTGAATTTCTGAAAAAACAAAAACAATTTTAATTTTTATCAATTTCTCAGTATTGAATTGATGGTTTTAAAACCAAATTAACTAAAATTTGGAACAACTTGCCATAAGTTAAAAGAAAGTATGTATACTGAAAATCTAACAGGAAAACTTACTGTTCTAGTATACTCTGGCTGTTGTAAGTACTTAAGCTACCTACACTTAATACTTAAATACCTAAACTAAACTAAACTATACTTGAATGTACCTAAACTACAAACGATGTACAAAATTTCAACGTTTTCATCATAACCCATTAGGCAATATCTTTCACTATGTACATATTGATAATCCTATAATTCCTGTTTCAGATCAAACCCGAACTCACTCGTATTCTCATTGGCCAGAACACGGCCACAAAACGTGACACAGCAATGACAAACTGTAGGTCATAGTTGACGAACGTCAGTGACCACCCCAGCCACTGCGCTAGTATGTCCCGTTTCAATAACTGATTTCATTTCTTGTATTTTCTAAGATACGACCCCCGAAAACAGAACCCTCCGTGAGGGACGTTTTCGCAATTTTTTTCGGAAACCCGTGTTTTTTCCGTTCAAAATCACAGGAAGAAAGTATTTGAATGTTCTTAACATGCTTTTTGCACTTTCGATTAACACGCTTTTAACATGTTTTTAACATATTTTAACATGTTATTAACATGGTTTTAACATCTGTTAAAAACATGTTAAAAAATTTTAACATCATTTTAACATGTTTTTCGCATCAAATTCACTCAAAATTAAGATGATTTTAACATACATATGTTAAAAACATGCTAAAAGTATGCTAAAAAGTTTAGCATGATTTTAACATGTTTTTTGCATCTTTTTCGCATATTCTAAAAAGATACGAAAAAGATGTTAAATCTATGCTAAAAGTTTTAGCATAAATTTAACATGTTTTTAACACATGTTAAAAATATGTTAAATTTGTGCAAATTTAATGCGAAAAACGTGTTAAATTGATGTTAAAATTTTTTAACATGTTTTTAACACAATTCAATGGCAATTTAAAAGATGTTAAAACCATGTTAATAACATGTTTTTTTTACCATCCTCTCGACTGCAGATTTGCTCGGAAACAACACAAGTCGATCCCAACCTACGAAGGTCGGGCGGATCACCGTGGCAAAACAGCAAGCTTTAAATATATTCAGTTACATACAAACTAACAATTATAGTGCCCGGCGGTGCAACTGAGGCGGGGGGGGGGAAATTCAAACTGATACTTTTTCACCGTGAAAACACGTTTTTATAGGTTTTCACATGCGCTGAGTTCATTTTTAGCACTTTCCAAGCGAAAAAACGTTGATTTATACCTTTTCGAAAAAATCAATTTTTATTGAAAATCATCGTTTTTCGACACACTGGGGCTAATCATCGAAAATTATGACCAATGCAGTCGTAATATCAGCCTTAAGTTTGATCGTCATAAATTAACCCATAATAATATACTTTATACAGCTTTGTTTGCAACATATTTAGCTCATTTATACTAAAAATCTTAATTTTGCCAACTAAAACGAGGCGAAATATGCATAGTTAAATTGAGCTTACATATAAAAAGTTTTAGTTTCTTTTTGCGTAGACATTAAATTTATTACATTTTTCTAGAAAAATATGCATCATTAGTCATAAGTAGCGATATCTAATGAAATCGAATGCCATAAATACGATCTGAAAACGTCACTAATGCTCAGCACCAAGCTGGCACTGACAGGCAAGTTTGGTTTAAAAGTGCAGCTTTATTTATAATTCCACAATAGCAAGGGTCCTTTTATTTGATGCAAGCAACTAAGACTAACCTTTGCTGACCCACCTACTAAGCCTGAGCCTAAGCACTAAGCCTCAGCCTAAGCACTAAGCCTAAGCCTAATCTAAGCCTAAACCTAAGCCTAAGCACTAAGCCTAAGCCTAAGCCTGAGGCCTAAATTGAAGGAAAAACCATCTAAGCATCAGAAACATTTTTACCGCACTAAAAAACTCCAAATAGCTTCATATTTTAAAAAAATTCGCAGCTATAGCCCGGAACTTCTACGGAACCGTACTTGTGCTGTAACGCTTCGGTCAGCCTGGTCCTGGTGACTTCAGGAAAAGTTCTGTAACTTTTCAAAGCCTGAACCGATTTACAAAATTTTTTCAGCATTTAGTAGCTTAGAAGTTGCTCTTTCAATGGTAACAGCAGGTTTTCATTTGATTCAGTATTTTTGACTAAATCCAATTTTGCGCAAAAAATTTTATGTAAAGTTTAATTTTTGAACAAAGTTTGATTTCCAGCTAAAGCTTACATCCTACAACCTAGCCTATTCGAAAGAGCGTTCAATTTTTTTTGACCCCCCTAGGTTTGGGGGATATAGGGGGACACCGGATCATTAGCAAGCAAGCAAGCAAGCAAAAGAATTTATTCAACTGAAACAAGCATCACAGTAGGCAAAAACAAAATCAGAAAGAAAAGCAAACAAACTCAGAAAAGCAAAATCAGTAAAGCAAAGCGGTAAAAAGTTACATGCTGAAACTTAAAGCGAACAAGATATGAATCAGTGAATAGGACAGGGAAAGACCAGTCTGATCAAACGACCCCCCGCCCTTTTAAGAAACCAGGGCCTTGTTGCATAAAACTATCAGTCTAACACTGTTAGACAGTTAAACTGTTAGACTGATAACTAACAGTGCTAAAATTTTCGTTGCATAAAACCACTGTTAGTTATCAGTGAATTCTAACAGTCTAATAGGACTTCTAACAGTTCATTTATCAGTGAAACTAACAGTCCACATTTTACTTTCGCACAAACAGACTATTTTGTAGACGTAAAATGAAACGTCAACTTTGTTTTTAAGGCCATGTTCTTGAAGAAAAGTTTCTCAGAATAGAAATGGCAATCATTTGATACAAAATTTTGCCAACTACAAATTTGAAAAAATGAAAGCTTTTCAAAGCATGCGTGAATATTGTTGGCCATTTTTTCTTAAAAAAACATCCCATCTTTAACTTCCCCTTTTATTGTCTTCAAATTCACAGTAAAAGAATCTGCTAAAAAACCTTTCTATTGACGGGTTTTCAGGTTTTACAGAACCCTATTTATTTTAACAGTGACTGGTCGACTGTTAGACTAATAGCAGAATTTTAACAGTGTGGAACTAACACTGTTAGCTTTTATGCAACTAACAGTGTTAGCAACAGTGTTACTAACACTGTTAGTTATCAGCTAACAGTCCACTAACAGTGTTAGTTTTATGCAACAAAAACCACTGTTACACTGTTAGACTGATAGACTGTTAGGCTGTTAGAACTTTTATGCAACAGGCCCCAGATAAATCTATTTCATTTAGCTTTCGTCTGTACGTTCAAACTGAGGTAAAGTCGAACATGAAATAATTTCTGAGGGCAGCTTATTCCAAATTTTCGTGACACGATTACAAAACCCATATTTCATAACATCAATTTTCGGCACCGTGGTACGAACACGTAGAGCATGGCCTCTGCCACCAAAATAAGCCGTATACACAAAAAAATCCTCAAACCTTAATTCTACATGTCCGTGCACAATTTTATACATAAAAATCAAATCGATGACAATTCGTCGGTACTCTAACGACTGAATATCCAATGCTTTCAACCGTTCAATATATGGCATACTGTATAATCATTAGTCGAAAAAATGCCGTTTTGCCGACTTATTCGACCCCTAAGGGTTTTAACACCAATAATTTCACTTCAGATTTTTATTAAAAGGGGCGACAGCTATTTTGGGGGCTAGAGATCAGATTGGGGGCATGGCTGACGATGGGGGTTTCATATTTTTATTAAAAGATGGGGTAGGAAGCGAATTAGAATCGAAAATAATTCCCCCCCACCCCGCTTCAGTCTGACCGTGCCCGGCTGTGGGGGGCCA
>JASANF010010138.1:0-46779 GCA_030248245.1 Trissonchulus sp. WLG1_4 | reverse complement strand
GTTCGTCACTCTGAGGAGGTCGCGCTCCGCGGCCAGCGGTGCTGCTGAGCTGGGGAAATTAGGTTTCATTCTATTAATCCGGCCCATTGGTATGTTGTGTTTAGAGGCAGTATTGATGATCTGTCTGAAGGTTCGTTCGCCATCTGTTGGGTCCGTCGGCTCTGGGGTGCGGGCGAAAGCGTTTTCTGTTTCTGTCTGCCATCGTTCCCAGTTCGCCTTTTTCAGGTTGACAAACTTCCGTTTGGGCGCCCAGATTATCTTTTCGGTCAGTGGTAGATTCAATATTATCGGCACATGGTCAAACCCTAGACTGACGCTTGTGGTCCAATCCGTTGTGGCAAGCAGAGACATACTGGCCAAAGAGGCATCAGGAGATGAGGGCCGGCCGTTAGTTGGAATTCTCGTCGACTTGTTCTCGTTCAGCACCCCAAAATTTGAGTTGCTTATTTCGAGCGAGAGCTCGGTCTCCCGAACATCAGATATGGATGAATGCCAGAGCGGATCGTGAGCATTCAGGTCTCCCATTACTAAGGCATCACCCGGTGGCAGCAAGCTTGAGATGGTGGCTCGGAAGCCTTGACGACAACTGCTTGCTGGAGGTATATATATGTTTACTAAGGCCAAGTCCTTGCCAGCGTTTTTGATTAGGATCGACTGTGCCTCTAGGCTATAGGTCATCCTGGTTCCGATTCATGTCCACATTCTGGTACTGTAGGCAATGGTGAACAATGAAAGCTAAGCCGCCACCTCTGTTGCGTGTCCGGTCTTTCCGGACTATTGTGAGATCTCCAGTTGATGGTAGCTTTGAAGCGGTCGTCAATTTCGTCTCTTGTATCGCTGCGACAAGTATGTTGTTAGTGGTCATGTAGCTGGTTATCTCATCGAGTTTGCCCAATAAGCCATTGCAGTTCAGCTGCATGACACGTAACGAAGCATCGCTCTGTTGTCCTCTGGCTTGAGCGTTGGGTTGGGGTACCGGTTGGGCCAGGAGTGATGGGATAGCTGATGCTATTGGCCTTGCGGGTATCCCCGCTGCCCCTTGCACCTGCCGCGCAGGTTGGATGAGAGGTTTACGGCAGCAGGCTGGGCAAGAGTAATTGGTAGACCAGTGTCTCAGAGATGTGAGGTTGCTGCAGTTATTGGTAATTTCGAAATGGCACCATTGTTTGCACGAGCCGCACTGCACTGACTTGTGTGACCGTTTGACCATTTTCAGACAGACCGGGCAGGTCCATGGGCCCGGGTTCAGTTCGATGCCGGCTATGAAGAGCAAAAGAAGGAGCAGCAGCGCCCTTCTTGAAAAACCCGTATTGACGCTCGATAGTTCGTTTTGGGGACCTGGTGGGAGGGGGTTGGCTGACTGACAGACGGTGGGGGGGGGAGAGGGTTTCTTGGGTGGGGGGGAGAGGTTCGAAGCCCTTTGCCCACACCGGATGGTGTGGATGGAATGACCACGGAAAGGCGGCTCCATGAGGTCCCTAAGGCTTGCTGGTATGGTCCTAAATCCGAGTGCGCCAAGAATTTGGATAAGTTAAGCAACACCCTTATAAAACTGTACTCTTTTATGTTTGCCCTCGTTTTTAGCTGACGATCAAATACTTAATACGCTGTGAAAACGGTTTTAACCAAATTATCCACCACACCACAATTTCAAGTATCCAAAATGGTCAATGGATAATTTTTGAAGTTTCCGTGGCCACGAGTTGCTCCAGAGAAAACCATGTTGAATTTTGTTTTAGATGGAGGCATTCGCTGCAGCGATTGATTCTGCGGAGAAGTGTTTGCTCTTAGATCCCTCCAACGTAAAAGCTGTTTATAGGCTGGGCAAAGCTTACCAGGGTTTGAAGAAACTAATTCCTGCACTCAATGCATTTCAAAAAGTGTTAGCCATGGATAAAGGGAATGCGGTACTTTATGAAAAATTGATTAATGAGAATAAACATAAACTCAAGCTTAAGATTAATAGATTTGTAATAAAAACCATGGATAATTGATTTGTGTTGTTATTTTTTTATTCAAAAAGCAAAACTAATGCAGTGATTTTGCCTCAGTTAGTGGTTTTTATTAATTGTTTTAAAATTGTGCACATGTAAAGTAAGCGTTTTTAATAATAAAATGTGCATAACTTCAAAGCTGATGAAAAATGCAAAAAACTTCAAACTGGCAAACTGGGGTTTTTTTCGAAAGTTCTTCACTTGTTTTAGTGATTGATTATTACGGTTCGACACTCAGTGCTTCTAAGCAGGGAACTCCTTGGAGAAAGGTGTGCCCTGGTGACCCGTAGCAAAAGGCTGGGGCTGCCGTGGATTGCATAATGGCTTATTTCTACTTAATCTATTTCAAAAGTATTTATATGAAGAGAGGCTAATTTTCTCTCAGGCAGACTATTGAATCGTACCATGGTTGTCTGGGACTGGGTTAATAGGTCGGTGTGTAGTCACTGTTCAAGTGTCACGTGTTTGATATGATATTATTGCAGGCAGCAAAAGCAGAAATACAGGCTATCAAGCTTAAAATGGCACAGGAGTCGAAGTCAGAACAGAAATTGTACAAGAAGATGATGAAAGAGTTCCACACTGATTCGTCCAGCAAGCGGGGATTTGTCAGTGAATATGTAAGTGGACGATGCAAAATATGATTTGGTGTCCTACATGGACGTTATAATCTTAATCTGTGAATTCCCTTAAAACGTCTTTATTATTCCCCATTGCCCGTAGATTTGGTATTCACTAATTGTTCACGAACAACACCACGCAACCACAATGAAATCCTGTCCGAAGTAATTTCTTACTCTTTCTTCTTCTTCTTCTTGCACCCTACACCCGTGCATCCGGGGGTGCAGCGGGCAGGGGCGGGTCCACCGGGGGGTCGATCCGCCCCACCTTCCGGAGGTAGTCCAGGACGTCCCCGCCTCTTCCACCGAGTACTTCCGCCAGAGTGGGGCAGGGGGTCCCCCAGATTCGTGCCCGGATCGCCTGTTTTGCAGGACAGGCGCATAGTAGATGTTCCACCGAGTCTTCTTCTCCACATTCCCCGCAGTGTGGGTCTCTGGCCTTCCCGCCTTCCCATAGCGACATAGTGTGTCGCGGGTCAGGGGGGTAGCCCCAACCCTCAGTTGGGCCAGGGTAACCTGTCCCCACCTGTTCAGACTGTGCTTGTCAGGTGGGACGGGGGGCAAGGCGGAGCGCAACCTGGCTTTTTGCATGTCGCGTATGCGTGCGTTTATCGCTGATCTGGCGCTCCCAATGTCTATGAGAACGTCAGTTTGGTCGAGGTCTCTGGCGGCGTTCGCTAGTCGGTCTGCTGTCTCATTCTGCTCGATTCCAACATGCCCCAGGACCCAATGGAACATGATTTTATAGCCCAGTCCCACTAGCTGGCCAGATATATCCAAGATTTCGCGTCCCACGCTGGTTTTCTGGCGTTGGGACCCTCGCTGTAGGGTCATTAGTGCTGCTTGCGAGTCAGAGTATAGCCGAACAGCCCTGGAACTGGCTGGGGGTGCTTGCTGGGCGATGCTGAGGGTATGTAGCAAGGCGGCGTGCATAGCTTGAAGTTCGGCTCTTGTGCTGCTGCAGCTTGCTCCGGCGGGTGCTGTGACTTCGGTGCGCTCTTGTGTTTCAGTGTCAATGATAGTTGACTTACGTGTGTTTCTTACTCTTTCCGTCTGTTGCCCATGTGGATGTCAAGTAGTTTTCTACCCTCATCTGTAGGTCTGTTTACAGTTTAATTTACGCTGCTAGCCGCACTGGATATAACATTCTGTCGCATTAGCGTTATTGTGCTTTTGCTGGCTGAACAGTGATGCTTTTCTGTTGCACCTGTAAGTTGGAATAGTCTCTTGATACCAACCAACACAAAGTTACTGCCGTTACTGAAGTTATGACGTAGCGGTTCATTCATATTTACGGTCATACGTTTGTTTTTTAGTCTAATTTTGGTCTTCCTGCTGCATATTTAGTTTCTGTCAGAACTTGTTCATGCGTAGTGTTTTTGAACAAAACGGTAATATGTTATTTTCTAATTTAGCTCAATTTTGTTTTTAGTTCCGGTGGCCCTACGTGATCATTGCGAGTTCCGTGATTGCCGTTGGAGCTTCTTTAGTTGGCTACCAAATGTTTTCGGGAAAAATCAGCTAAATCTTTGATTCTAACTTTCAATTTTGTGCTTGTTGTGTTTTGTTTTCAAGAGTTTTGATTTATTTTTTAAGTCTGTCAGAATTTGTTATTAGTATTTTATGTTCGTGTTTGAGCGGCTGTGTTCATATTTCAACTAGTTTTATTTTTTAAGCATAGCTTTTTGATTAGAGCTTGGCTTTTAGGAATGTTGAAGAGGTCAGCTTTTAGGGATAGAGGTTTCGATATTGGAGGGCAGTTTTATAGTTATAGCCATGTGTCCAATTAGTAAACGAAGTTTTGCAAATACCATTAGGTGTTTGATCGCGTGGTTTTTTCATAGTTTTGCTGGATAAACGGGCATAACACGCATAAATAGATCGGCTAATCCACTATTTCGGTAGTCATTTTTTGGCTCTTTTAACCAATATTTTTGTACAAATCTTGCTGATGCCTTAGACTAGCTGAAGGGCATGTCTTAATTTTCAATGGAATACCAAGACTAACCTTAGACTGACGTTCTTTATGCATACCGATTACTATTTTTAGAACATCATAATAAAAAATGTTACATGTATTACATACGAATTCCAAACGGTGTTCTGACACGTTATCTTCAAAGTGTCAGTCTATGCATTCCACCTTGGTAGTCTAGAATTCGGAAGGTACCAAAACCCCTGTATCTTGGTGGCTTCGGCTTCCTTGTTATTAGTATTGGCCAAGTGAATTCAGTATGTTGGTTTGTATGATTACATTGTGCTGCATTTATTTATTCACTGTTTTCACTGTTTAACGTTTGTGTTTGTCGAAGTGAAAAGAAACTGAATTTTTGTGATTTTTTCGCCGATTTCACGGTGCAGTGAGCAGTCCTAAATAGCTAATTCACAAAAGTTGTTTAACTTAACGAAGTCCAAGCCGAATAAATTAGAATTTTCAAACGATATTCTATTTCGTTCGCAAATAGTATTGTTGAACAATATTAAGTTGAACGTGAAAATCCCCGCTTGTGAAGATAAAATAGTAATGTTTGTGAGAATGTTAAATTATTGTGAGATTGGTTTGTAATAAAATTCGCAAACTCAGCAAGTTTTTGTGTGTGTTGGCTGATGGCTCATGTGGCAAAGGCAGTCAAATTCACATGCTACCTATAGTTACTTTTTAGCGTTCAAATGGTTAGACTGCTACATAGGGATGGAAGTATCGGTTTTTTTTCCGAGACCGAAACCGAGACTACCGAGACCGAGACCAAATTCCGAGACCGCCAAAACCGAGACTTTGGGTCATTTTTTGCCATTTTTTTACCTATTGATTTTATGACTTTACAAGTTTTTAGGTAAAATTACAAGACCATGATCAGACACCTTATGTATATAATAACAGCTACATCCCGGCAATTTTTACTACATTCCTGCCTCCTGGTTCTTTCCTCCTTTTGTGTGAGTGTGGGACCATGTCTTCTTAAATACTGTGACATTGTTACCTCTGTCCAAAAGCAGGCACAATTAGTCCTTGTTCTCGCCAGAAAATAGCAATGACACTGTTTGGCCGATTTTAGATAAAAATCGCTCCGATTCTATTGCAATTACCAATGTGCTACTAAAATACACCCAAAATAGAAAGGGTTTTTGGCTCAAAAAATTAGCTTGGCTCCGGCGTGACACCCCTGTGAGTGGGGCCCCTCAATCCCTTTGCGACTAAATTTTAGTTGGGAGTAGAGTCTTCCCTTCTCATCTACCAAACTACATGTGTCACCGTTCATAGTTTTGAGTA
Organism: Trissonchulus sp. WLG1_4; assembly: GCA_030248245.1. Taxonomy (NCBI): domain Eukaryota; kingdom Metazoa; phylum Nematoda; class Enoplea; order Enoplida; family Ironidae; genus Trissonchulus; species Trissonchulus sp. WLG1_4. The sequence continues at coordinate 40,894 of JASANF010010138.1, read as the reverse complement.
GTAGTATGTACTATGTAGTAGTTCAGTCAAACTTTCACAGATTTTTTTTTATTTTTTTGCTAAAATTGTGTTATACTAATTGGAAATTACAGTTAAGTATGTGAAGCCACCAATTGGCATAAAAAAGTTGACCAGCCAAACTCTTAGGCTCGATTCATACTTCTATACGGACATTGGGACATACGGGCAAACGGACGAACGGAATCCGGACAAAATGAACGGCAGAACGGCCGTTTGATTCATACTTTCGTCCGTTCAGCCGTGTGCCCGTTTGCCCTTCAGGTTCAGCCGTATGTCCGTTCATCCGTATTCCGTATTAAACGGCATATTTGCTCTTTGTCCGTGTCTGCCTGAAACTGTAGGGCATACGGACAAACGGACATACGGCTCAAAAGTATGAATCGATCTTTGTCCGTATGCCCGTACAACCGTATGTCCGTACGTCCCAATGTCCGTTTGCCCTAAGAAGTATGAATTGAAAAAACGGACGAACTGTGCTTTGTCCGTGTGCCCTATGTCCGTTTGTCCGTATGCCCTATTGAAGTATGAATCGACCCTTATACTAAAGAATAGAATATAATAATCAGTAATCACACAAACAGACTTGAAGAAAGATAACATGAAATAAGAAACCTAATCATAAACATACATTTTTTGTGTGTACTGTGTTTACTGATAAACTAAAAAACCACAGTAAAGTTGTTTTCGGAAAAAATTGACAGGATCTCACTGGTGTGAAATTTTTGTAAAATAAAAACTTCCGAAAAAAATTTCGTGTCAAAAATATAAACCAAAGGGGGAACCACAGGAAAATTTTTCACAGATTTGAAAAACGGAGACCGGGTACAAACCGAGACTTTTCGACTACCGAGACCGAGACCGAGACTGGGCTAGTCTCGGGTTTTGACCGAGACCGAGACCGAGACTTCCATCCCTACTGCTACAGCAACGTTATGAAGGAGCGGTCTTTGGAAGATCATGACAGCTACAGGTGCATGATTAAGCCCGGTTTACACGAAGCAATTTTTAAGCAACTAATGCAACTAAAATGTAGCCGTCGATGCGAGACTGCCACAAGCAATTTTCACGCAAGTACCAATCAAATTTCAACTGGTAGTCACGTGAGCTGACATTAGAACATATTCCACTGTTCCAGCTGCATATCACACAATTTAATTTGATTAGATGTGTTGAATTTTTTTGCTTGGTGTTTGTATTAGGTGAAATTTTTGCATAAGGTTAAATGTTTTTCCATGTCTGTATTTGAAAATTTCAAACGTGTCGTTGCTTGTGTTGTTCGTGTAATCGTGTGTCGTCCTTTGAGCGAGTTATGTGCCCAAAGCTTTCACAGATGCAGATACAACCCCAATAACAGCAAAGGCGAAAAGATGACAAACTAATTCAAAATCTAAGGGTGGATTTCACAAAGGTGGTTTGACTAAACCATGGTTTTACGTACGTTTTCATATGATTTGCACATAATTTCATTACGAAATATAGCCTGATTTGTTACGAATTTCCTGGATTTTCTTAAACCATGGTTTTAGCTTAGCTGAAATTTCAGCAAAACAGAGACATGCTGTGCTGCAGGTTTTAAATTTCAGCTGCGCTAAAACCATGGTTCAAGAAAATCGACGAAATTCGTAACGAATCAGGCGATATTTCGTAATGAAATTATGTGCAAATCATATAAAAACGGACGTAAAACTAGAGTTCTGCCACTAGCAAATTTCCCGGGCCGGGCCCGGGCCGGGCCTACTGGCGCGCTTCCGGGCCCGCTACAGGCCCGGCGGGCCGTAGCGGGCCTAACGGCCCGGGGCCCACGGGCCGGCCCGGAGCAGGCCCGGAGCCAGCGGACTGGCCCGGAACAGACTTCATAAAGTGAGAAAATGCATTGTGTGTGCGTCTGAGTGTAGTATAAGTGGCTGCGCACTTGTAAAAATCAATATATATGCAATGCAGTCATTGTTCATATGTTGCTGAAGCTCGAGACGGCCCTGGGCTTGCGGATTTCTAGGCCCGGCGGGCCGCGCACGGCCCGGGGCCCGGGGCCCGCTACGGCCCGGCGGGCCGCGTACGGGCCGGGGCCCGGAATTTTACGGGCCGGGCCCCGGGCCGGGCCCATTTCTGATAAATCTCTCCGGGCCGGGCCCGGGCCGGCCCGGCCCGGGCCCGGCCCGCGGCCCGCTACAGGCCCGGGCAGAACTCTACGTAAAACCATGGTTTAGTTAAACCACCTTTGTGAAATCCACCCTAAGCGTTCGAATATGAGCGGGCAATCAAAATACTGAATTTTGATTGGTAATTGCGTCTAAATTGCTCGCAACAGCATGAAAATTGCTTCGCGTCACAGTGTATTTTCACACAATTTATAAGTTGCTTGATAATTGCGTGAACGGCTAGTTGCTGGAAAATGCGTCGTGTAAACCGGCTGTTGTAGAAAAGTGAGACTGAGACACTCTCCAGTGTTGCAGGCTTAAGGCTACCCAGGTCAAAAATCAAAGTTCTCCAATTTTGCTTATTTTCATATATGTTACTCCCCCAAGGCACCTCTACCTCAGATAAGAACAATTAAGCTTGAAGGTGCACTTTTGGTTCAGTGCGTTTGTCAGTGTATTTCCATAGGCAAAAGTACGCCAAACAGCCGAAAAGTAGCCCTTATTTGGACAGTTCTAGCACAAACCACAGTAAGCCAATCAAGCTGAAACTTGGCATAGTAGTAGCCCACATGTATGCGCAAAATCGTATGATCCGGATTTTTGATACGTATTTTAAAATCTAAAATCGAGGGCGAAATGTGAAAAAATTGCCGTTTTTTGGACCCGCCAAATTTGAGTAATTTTACATTTGACGTCATTGCTCAGGCCATGGGCAAAAATTTAAAAAAATGGATCATAGAGGTTGAGATATGACGTTAGGCTAGGCTAACTAATCATGTAAAAATCAGCTTCGTCAGTGTTAGCAAAAATTTCGAGTAAAGGGACGCTTTGCAACCACAAAAAACTTTTTTTTGCGCCTATGATTTACACGTAAAATTGAATTTTTTAGAGCCCCTAGTGAAAAATTGGCAAAAGCATTGGTTCCAGTTTGTTACATCTGCGATGCGCCTTCCGTGGGGCTATATTGTGTGCAAATTTGAAGCGAATCGGAGAACCTAAAGTTTTCACTTTTTCAGGTAGCCCCCCCTTAAGCCCGCTTTATACTTGTCCTTAAGGACATATGGACAGGGACAAGTACAAATTTCGGTCAGCTGCTGTGAAGAATTGACGAAAGCGTTTCGGCTAAATTTTGGCATACGATCTGCAAGTGACCCCAACTTTACCAATGCGAACAGTTGTCTTGTTTGGCCCGGCAGTTTTATTGGAATCACTTAAGGACAAAACGATAGGAACAAGGACAAGGACGAGTATGAACTAGGGTTGTTTTGATGTGGAAACTGCATCAAATCAAAACTAGTTTTGATGCAGTTTTGATTTTTGATGCATCAAATCAAACCAAATCAATCGATTTTCAAAAGGTCCAAATCAAATCAAATCAATCGATTTTCAAAAGGTCCAAATCGAATCAAATCAAATCAATTGATTTTCAAGAAGCCCGTATCAAATCAAATCAAATCAATTGGTTTTTGAGAAGGTCCACATCAAATCAAATCAAATCAATTGATTTTTGAGAACTCTACATCAAATCAAATCAAATCAAAACTGGAAAAATTACTTGGCTTCTGATGCAGTTTTGATGCAGTTTTGATCTAGTTTTGATGCAGTTTTGATGTAGTTTTGATGCAGCGTGAAAAATTTATTTCTAAAAATCTAGTCTCAGCTTAATGGGTTTCGAGAATGGGTAATCATATAGGGTACACTTACTATTACATAGTTTTATTATATAAATTGCACAGTTGTATTGTCGGCATGTGAATAATCACCTGTGTATTACGTGGCCCCTTCAAGAGCGGCGTATATTATAGTCGATATATATATTTCGGTCGGCCTGTGGGTCATAGGTTGCTTTGTATTTTGCCTTGCTCGCAAAATTTGTGAATAGATGCAAATAGATTGCTATGCGTGGCTTATTCTGCCCACGGCCTGGCCCGCCCTTAGCACGCGGGCCGGTGGCGGGCTGTTATACGCGGGCCCGGTCCAAGACCAACGGCTAGGCCCGAGCCCGCCTCACGGGTCACAGGTGTGGCGGCCCGGGCCCGGCCCACAAAACTATAGCTATTTTTAGTGCTGAAATTGGTAATTAAATATTATTTTGTCAATGAGTATGGAATATATATTGACACTCAGACCTTGTAAAAATGTTGTAAAAATGTGAAACCAATCACAAAACAAAAAATTTTCACCTTCGATAGCATCCCGTTGACATTAGGCTACATAGTATCACATAAAATTTTTCAACTGACAGTAGTTACATCAAAACCGCATCAAATCAAAAGTATTCGAACATCAAATCAAATCAAATCAATTGATTTTTGAGAAGCCCACATGAAATCAAATCAAATCAATTGGTTTTTGAGAAGCCCACATCAAATCAAGTCAAATCAATTGATTTTCGAGAAGCCCACATCAAATCAAATCAAATCAATTGATTTTTGAGAAGCCCACATCAAATCAAGTCAAATCAATTGATTTTCGAGAAGCCCACATCAAATCAAATCAAATCAATTGAAAATGGGTCGCATCAAAACAACCCTAGTATGAACCAGGCTTAATTTGGCTTCTTAAGTCTGTGGCCAGACACTCGCCAGTGTTGCAGGCTAATTTGGTTTCTTAAGTCTGTGGCCAGACACTCTCCAGTGTTGCAGGCTAGTTGGTTACCTAAGCAAGTATGTGGCCTATCACGTAGAATTGCGTAGATTCTCTGCGTACTCGCTAGTACATAATCGCTGATCCGTTGATAAGCATTAAGATGAAGATCAACGGTTAATCCCCCATTATCACTGCCTAAATTAGATGCACAAATATCACAAAAGGCTCGCAAATACCATTGTGGACATTTTAAAAAACTTTTAGCAAGAAACTGTCAGCAGAGCACAGCAAAGTTGTATCTAGCCATTCATAAGGCTTTTGGTCTTTATCCATTATTAAACTAAGCGAATTAGCAAGTTATTAGGTTGATTGATACTTCTGCTTGGTATAATTGATACAGGTGTGTTTTGATTTTGCGATTTTGCTGAATTTTGAGTTTGATTTTTGATGCGTTGCCAAAAAAGTGGAATTTTAGTTTTGATTTTTGATGCGTTGCCGAAAATTGGGAATTTTGATTGTGATCATCAAAACACACCTAATACTGATTTGGTACAAAAATGTATTCTGCCCTGACCGCTATCTTTGCAACTCTGGTAGGTATATTTTATGTGTGGCGTACTAAAGAAAATATTCACATCTGCAGTGGAGCTAAAAGTTGCAGGGCCCAATTGTATAAACATTTCAACGGCCGTTGAACTCGACGGCCGTTATTCTAACTGAATTTTATTAACTAGTGGTGTTATAAAGAAAAGTGCGTTTAGATAAACGGCCGTTGAAATTCTTAATCGGGCCCCGAACGATGTTGTTCTGCTTGGTTAAATCCCTATTTCAGCAACACACAATTGGATATTCTCAAGAAATGCCATCCCTTTACTTTTCGGTATACTACATATAAACAAAACAAGAACAAGCTAGCATTTATGTATTTATATTGATATTTATAAAAAAACAAAAGCTCCAAATCACAAACTATAACTACATACTAAACAAAGCAAAACTTGCGTTTATGAAGGATTGCTTCAGATTAGTTATGAGTTATAGGCTGGCATTCACACAGTAGAATTCTGAACTAAAAATTTGAAAATTAAAGCTCATATAAACAGGATTTTTGGTTTAACGTTCATTATTGTGAATTGCACTAGTACTTTGTGAAATTTAGCCAAAAGCCAAAAAGTACAGATAAATAATATTAATATTACGAGTGTTCCACACTTTAGAATCGAAAGTGTCTGGTCACACTACACTGCTTTTGAGTTTAAACTGAGATAAACTTGCATGCAATTTTTCACAATTTCTATTCAATTTGTTCTTTCTTGCAATAAATTGCCACGTTTGTGGGTTGGGGTGCAAAAAACAGCATGCATGAATTTGTAGAATCAAATTTGAACTACAAAAAAATCAAAGTCTCATTTATGCTTCTAATATTGTCACAAATACGGCAATGCAAAAAGTTTTGCGTATGGGATTTGAAAGAAAAATTTTCACAAATCTTCACAATTTGGGTTGCAGTGAAAAAGTCTTTAGAAAGAGTTGCGCACAAAACACTGATAAGGTTTAGCAAATTCAAAATATATACTGACACATTTGTGACAAAGGAAGAAACTATAAAACAAGAGACTAAACTAAGCACTCACTAGTTAATTAGTGAGAATTTAGTAAAAGTTAGAAATAAGAATGTCACTAAAATTTGTATAAAAACAAATTTTACAAAATTGCCCGAGAATTAATATGTATTCAAAAGAAATGTAAATCCAAAATTACAATATTATATTAAGACAGAAAATTGACAGCATCTAGTAATCTGGCTGAAGAATCAGCAGCAAAAATGTATTCCGATGGCAAAAATCAGCGCTAAATTTGATTGGCATGCTTCAAAAGGAACTTCGATAAGGACACGCACTTGTGTTAATTAGTGTTAGATGGTGGTGGTAGTTCTTCCTGGTATTTCTGCGTCAGGTGGTTAGCCATGTCGGTCAGCTGATGCAAAACTCCCAGGAAATTCTGCATGTGTCCTCTGACAAAAGCCGCGAAGCGAGTTTCATCCGGTTCCTCTTCCTCTGGACTATCGAACTGTGGGGAATTCTCCCGAGACAGCGGCGGCGTGGGGAGCGGGGGCGGCGTGGGTCCACACACCAGATCGTTGCGAACAGCGTCTACCATTTTGTAGCACAGCAGCAGATCAGGATCCTGGATTTTCCCGGCCCCCTCCTGTTGAAATGGCACCAACTGTTCGGCCGAGGATTTGGCCCCCCCTTCGGCGTTTCTGGTCGCCTCGTAGTATTTAATATCACGCAATTTGTTGGGCACCATGACGGTCTCTTTCATGCGCTGGACGGCCGTAAGGAAGTTATCCATGGACTTGGTGACGGACTGCGCCGGACTGGGCTCGGAGCTCAGCTGCCCATTGCCCCGACTGCGAATGCAGGACACACCCGAGCCGGTCAAAGCGCCAAAAGTACTCAAACCGTTCATTTTGGACGTTCTAGAATCAGAGAATATGGCAAGGGTTATACAAAAGAAACAATATATGCGAGTCGTCTAAAAGAGTGTGGGTCGTTGTTATAACGATAACTGCACAGCAAAAGTTTTACACGGCAGCATCGGTCGATACGTCTTTTGGCGAATGGATGCAAACTAGATTATATACTGCAACAATTACTGCAACTATTAATACTGTATGCGCACAGCACACCAGTTACTGTACGTTTGCAGCTTGATCTTTTCATAATTTTCACATTTTACGACAAAAACCTGTTTGAGTAGGTGCCTAGGCGAACCTAACTGTTACTGTACGTTTTAATAGAAACTTTCTGGAAAAAACGCGTTGTTAACATTACAGTAAATAGAGTAGACGCTGTTTGGTTGCGTGGTGCAAAATCAAATCCGCCTGTTAACAAATAAAAACTAGTAGGCGTTTGAGCGTGGCTACTGGCTATGCACGTAATTGAAAAGTATGTACAGAAAAACACGAAAAAACAATTATGAAAAAGTATGGAAATAACAAACGCAGGAGAGGAACAGAAATAATACTTTAAATGAACCGAATGTTTCACTGCAAAGACTTGTGTATGTATATACTTCAAATATTGTTCTGTTTCATTTTTTCTATTAAATTAAATAAATTTGTCCAAATTACAGTGTGGGCTTAAAATGCCACTTCAGGTTCACATATAGGAACTGTAGTTGCGCATGTAGACGTTTAGATGCATTTAGTCACTACATATACACTCATAAACTTTCCGTTTTGGACAATTCCAATATGCGTTCTCATCAGCCGTTTATTACTTTAATGAGTTTAGAACAGCTAATTTTTTTTGGTTTTTTGGCATAAAGTTTTTTGGTGCAATTAAAGCGTTTTTGAGTATCAGGAAATTTCTTGAAACATGCATTCAAGACAATTTAAAAACAAAACCTTCTACAAACAGGAATTCTAAACTGGTTATATTGTAGATGACGTCGAAATTTTCCGGTAACTTAATTGTAAAACCAGCAAGGCCAATGTGTAGGTTGAATTGAACTTTCCTTGATAGCAAAAATAAAGCATTTTTAACTGAAATTTAAAAATTTTAAGTTACCTAGTGCTACAAAAGCAACACGTTGTTGATTTACACTATAAATAAATTAAAATTTCACTATTGACTTAAGGGGGTAATTGCGTTTTTAGGTGTTTTTTTAAAAAGCCATAGCTCAGCGTTTACAAATTCAAATCACAAGCGGTCTTTTGCATTAGGTAGAACAATATCTTTCCTAAATGTATGCCATGCCTTGAAATTTAACCTGTGATTTTCTTTCCAGTATAAGCGACTAAAGAAAGGTCCTTTCCAAAATATTAAAATTTTTTACAAAAAGTTTGCGCCACAGCTCTGAATCATACGATCATCTGTTGGGGCTGAAAGTTGGTAAGGTTTTTAACATGTTTAAAATCCCCAGGCATGTCCCCCACTTTTTTAATAACTAGTCAATTTACTGAGAAAATAGCTGAAAACCAAACGCACCGAAAATTTAAGATATTTTCTTGTAATTAAAACCCTCTAAAAATGTCCACAGGTGAAATTTCAAAAAAGTGAGAGACATGCCTGGGGATTTTGACCTTTACAATACTGTCCCAAAAATTTATGCTCAGGCGTCGCTTCTAACTTGAGTACTGGTGGCGCAAAGTTTACATAGAAATCATAAAAACCTCGAAAACGCAACTACCACCTTAAGTGAATTACACTTTATTGTTTGTTATTCACTTGTTTGATGCAGTGTTTTTTTTTTCGTCAAAAATTTTGCGTCGTCTGACGCACATGCCCAAATTTTTTTGCGTCATTTTGAAAAAAGTGCGCAGGGCGGTTATAATGTTATCTAAGCGCGTGTTTTAGGTGAAAATCACTTTGTTATGGCACTGGCCGTCCTCAATTACACTTTTGGGGTTTAAAAAATTTTTCTGAAAAAATTTTCATTTCTATTTTTAAGCAGTGGCGTACCTCGAAAAAAATTTCGGGGGGCATGGCTTTTTGTTTTTTGTAATGGGTTAAAACGCACTATTTTCAGTACTAACATGTAATAAATATGTAAAATACTAAATTTGTATCGAAAATGGAAGACCACGTTGCCAGAAGTTGCAGGGGTCTGGGGGCGGCAGCCCTCAGGGAAAAAATTGGGAAATTTTTTTTTATTTTTAGGCCAAATTTGATCAATTGGAAACGTATCGGAAAATTTTTTGACCAGGCAATAAAAGCAAAAGGGGGAACCCTTATGCAATTAGAAAAAATTTCGGGAGGGGGGGGCAATTCCGACCATTCACCCTTCCCTGGGTACGCCATTGCCTTGCCCATTTAAAAGTGTGCGAAAGCTGAGCTTAACTATAAATTCTGGTTTCTGAGAGTCGGGGACTTGGACTTTAAATAACTATGGACCTGGCCGTGGCGTCTCAGCATCTAGAATTTTTTGTTTTATTGGATACGCTGCACAGTGCGTTATCCAATAGGGACTTAAATATCACGTCAATGTCGGTGCTGATCACGTCAATGTCGGTATGTTGTTGAGAAGCTAACCAGAGTTTTGAATTTTAGCAAGCTGAAAAAGACTACAAGGATGCAATTTTGCTTGAAAAAGTACAAAACGGGAACTGCTGTAGTTGCAGGGGTCTGGAGGCGGCAGCCCCCAGAAGCCAAGTATCTGGTGTTTTGGGACTTAACTCAGTTCCCCAGGAGCCGGCATCATTACGCCAAATTAGGGTGGCAGGAACTTAATTATTAACACTGTAGACAAGCAGCTAATTTCAGCAGATATGTAATACAATTCTCTTATTCTGGCATTAATTGATGCTTTTAAGAAACTTGCTGTTGCTGGTTGTGGCATGCTTCGACACGATTTTTTCTAATCATATATAATCTTAATCATAACTAATCATAATAGATGTTAACTGTCGTTGAAACCAATTGTAGCTGTATACAGATCAAGCTTGAAACATTAGACACATCAGAAAATTTTACAAATTTGATGGTTTTGACGCAATTTTGGAAAATTTTTCAAACTTTTCGCGACGAAAATGCTATTTTCGACACTTTTTAGCCAAATCAGCTATGACGGCTTTCAACCTCAGCCGAAAAAAAGTGCGTCACGGGACGCACATGGCCGAAAAAAAGTGCGAAATTTCAGAAAAAAAGTGCGGCGTTTCGCACTTTTTGACGCAAAAAAAAACACTGGTTTGATGTTCATATCGCAGTGAAAAATGTTATCAAAGTTTAAAAAAGTTGGTTACATTTTTTGACGTACACGTAAGGTCTTTGATGCCGATTAGGATCGACTTAAAATATTGTACATTGACTTAAAAAATATTAATGCAGATGTCATAGTTTTCCAGTTACTGTAATTAGACTTGCAACCTTTTTTTCAGCCGGTAAACTAGGTAAAGCTGATTTTTGGAAAACTGATTGCTTTGATACTGAAATTTTTTTCGATTGATGCCGAGATCGTTAAGATCGGCTAAGTTGTCGCTGAGCTACGTCAAAAGGCAAAAATTAATGCGAATTACACAGATATAAAATTTCGCATAAATACAATTTCTACAACTCAGCCGCTACACTTCTGAATATTGAACGCGACACTTCTGAACATACATGTAACGGGGTCAAAATTTTGGGGGGGCCTCTCCGGCCAAATTTTGGGGACCCTCCCCCCCAGATCGACCAAAAATACCCTTAATTTTGCAAAATTTTGTAAAAATTTGGCCAAAAAGTGCCATTTTTTAAAAATTTTGGGGACCCTCCCTCCCGGGTCCTCGATTTTGGGGGGGTCCCCCCATCCCCCCCTCATACATATATGCTTCTGAATATTGAAATACATATATACCTATTGCAGTTTCTCATTGGCAGTTTGTCGAAAACAAACAAGCAGGCCCCAAAAGGGGCAATGTTCCTTCGCCGAGTGCAAATTTTGCTTATTTTACCCAAAAGATTTCAGCTTCGCCTTTACTTTTGTTTAGTGTAATTTCCTTTTCACGAAGATATAAAAAGCACTAACACCAGTAGAAGTTTACTTTACCTATTTAGTTTTAGTGCATAGATGTTGAATTCACACTAATTCAACAGTTTTGCCGAAAGCACATTCCACAGTTGCCGGGGCTGTTTGTGATTTCAGCGTCAGCAGTCTGCTGCAAATTTTTACAAGCAAATGTCCTGTCACAACAGTTTTTGCAGACAAACAAAAATTACGTAGTTTTTTGTAAAAAAAACATGGGGTAGAACCTTGGGCCTTAACGTATAGCAATCTTTTACTATCGCTTTTGACCACTCGACCACCCTACTTCGATGCATAGAGATGTTTGATTATGACTATGTGGAAAGAAACTGCGATTGCCATACTGACTTTACGTGTGAATCATATTACGCTGACCAACATGCAGGTGTTACTTTAACACTATGCAGAGTTGGTTTCGAAACAATAGTTCCTTCTCTAGAAGGAACAAAAACTTGCTGTGCCAATGTTCTTAAAAATGCTTACTGCGCGCTTGGGTCGGGTCAGAATTGGTCGGGTATGGTCAGGTGACCCGCGATTTGTGCGGGTCAGCTCTTGTCAACAATTTTGGAGGTAAATAAAAGACGTTAATTTTTCGCTATTCCCGGCTTCTCGCCATATTTCTAATTAAGCTAGTGGGCTTTGCGTTGGACCTTTCTTCAAGTCCGTTGAGGGTGGGTTGAAAACTTTTCACCCGTTCTGAACTCTACTGTTAACAAGAGCATAAACTTTACTCGATTGAAGTTCGGTTTAACTTGCGTTTTACTTGCGTTTTTAGGTATTTTTCTAGAAGGCTATTCTCAGCGTTAACAGGTTCAAATCGCAAGAGGTCTCTTGCATAATGTAGAAAGTTTATCTAAAAGTATGCCATGTATTGAAAGTCAGTCTTGGGTTTTGTTTTCAGTACAAGCGTTCAAAAAAGGTGCTTTCCAAAAAATAAAGTTAACAAAAAGTTTGCACCCATTACCTGTGGCAGCTGAAACTTGATCACATGTCTAACACGTCTAAAATACATGGGGAATCTTTTTACCTCATATTTTAATTGCTAGTCAATTTTACTGAGAAATAGTATAAAAACAAACCCACTGAAAATGTAGCATATTTTCAAAAAATAAATGCTCTAAAAACTTCCGCAGTTAAAATTCTTGAAAAAGGAAAGACATGTCTGCCTTGGGATTTTCACTTTTACATTTGTGTGCCAGAATTTCGTGTTTAGGTATCATTCGTAAATGAAGTATAGGTATACTGTGGGCGCAAAATGTGTATTGAAATGAAACTACTACCTTAATCAAGTATCGAAGAGTACCTACACATGAAAAATCCACTGGAAGCTTGAAATCACTGTTTATAGTAATTTCATAACTTTCATTTAAGGAGACCATACATATACCTACGGCAAAAAACTATTCAAAATTTGATTTTGTTCATTTAAAAGATAGAAGTTTTTGATAAATTAGGGAACATATAATATACGTAAGAGACATTCATGGTGTTGTGCAACTTAATTCATCCCAGATTCTCGGATATTTCTTCACAAAATACATTAAATGCTTTAACAGCATGGAAGAGTTTCAGTACAAATAGTAACTCTAGTAAGAAACATAATAATAAAGATTGAAACTGAAGATATATGTACTTATTGCATTCATTTTCAATTAAAACCAGAGGAAATAATTTCAGTAAATCAACAAAAAACTGACAAAAGTTTACAAAACTTTGTAGAACGACAAAAGCGAGTCATCTACATTTCCTACTTGCAAAATGTTTTGAATGTTAACTTAATCTTATGTTGAGTAATGAAGTTATTCTAGTTACATCCAGTTGATAATAATTTATGAAAAGGCCCTAATTAAATGTTCATAAACCTAAATATTGCACAAATGACAGCAAGAATATATTTTGCAGTGTAGCAAATTTTCAGCCTAGCCGTGTCGAAGAACATGCGAATTTCACAATAGGCAGACAAAAAAATCGAGACACGAGAATTATACAAGTTAAAAAGCTATTTTGACCGTAAACTGGTTTCTCCCGTTCGAAATTAAAGATAATGACATTATTGTAAATGAGACACCTTCAACAAAAGTTATGCATACTTGATCAAAAATTGTTTACTACATTTTGAATTTGATTCTATTAATAAATATGAATATTTCAGATCAAGACGATTTTTATGGCCGGCTCAACACACATGAGCGTTTAAGGCGATGTTTACCAATTTTTTTCTATATAAATATGTCCTGGTATCGTGTGGTGCATAAAATACATATACAGTGCCATTAGCTACTGCATTTGGATTAGAAATCTCAAAAAAATAGTAAACGAGTGCAATTTCAGAAGAGTATGTATCTGACAGTTGCTTAACCTGATCAGTCGCTAATCGCTATTCGTTAAAGTCTGAAAAGAAATTGCTGAACCTTGAGACAAAAACAGTGGCGTGATTTTCGTGACTACTAACTGACGCTTGATGCTTGTTATTAGTTCTATCCCTAATGAAATAATGTGTTTCTCTTTGTCTCAGGGTCCAGAATTTTTTGGTCAGGTGTTTTCATTTTTATTCCAGAAAACTGGCTGTAGAATGGAATGGAATGGAATAGAAATGGAAAATGGGTTTGTTTGGCTGGTAAAAGGCTGATCAGCCTTTTTTACTATAAAAACGTTCTGATTGATTTATCTATTTGTAACTTGAAATAATTTCTTAATATATTTTTTTTGAAATTTTTGAGATATTTTGCACAATATAAATAAACTAAGTACATATAAGAGCACATTAGAGCTACGTGTGAGGAGGCAATACATGAAATTTTCGGGTAAGAATCAGGAGACGCTAGAAATCCGATCAGAGTAAAAATTCTCATCAATTATCTCGTGGACTTCCTCTGGCATTCAAACCTCAAAGTAACAAAATGCAAATGAAAAATAAAACTTATACATTATTATGATCAATCATCACCTATTACAGTACGTTTAAAGCAGTTTACGAGACCTGGGCCTATTTTTTAAAAGATGGAAGGTGGAAGGTGTATCATAATTATGGCTAATGTTTAAGTTGGAAGGTGACAGATGAAACTTTTAGTTTTCAAAAGTGTTTAATTATCCAACAATTACGAGCACTGTTCCAATGAATTAATAATTAAAAACAAGAAATCAAAGTTCTACTAAAAACAAGCACAACCTAAGCAGACTACATCGATACTAGACAGATAGCATATATGCTAATTTGATGTTCTAACTAACAAATTAAAAACCTGAAAATCCAAGAGATCTCTAAAAATGTCTAGATACTAATTTTTGCATAAAACAACGCCACGACTTCGTCACAATTTTGATAAAAAATGGTTGAAAGCCTTTAAAAACTGTTTAAACACACTAACTTTACTACATAGGCGTACGCACAGTGAAATTGTACTGCAAGTTGAGACACAAAAACCAAATTTTCGAGGGGGCATATGCGCAAAAATAGGTTGCAGTTGTTTTTTAGTTCCAAAATAATATTTGTCGAACTATGTGTCGATTTTTTGACCGCAGTTGTGGTCAAAAAGTCAACCCATAACTTCATTTACATGGAATAGTGCAGCAAAATTTTAACTTTTTAACACTGAAAACTAAGGCTACGCATGAACAACAAGAGAGAGCAACCGACAAAAATCTAGGCCACGCAAACGTTGGAGGCTACGCAGCGCGCATACAGTACCAAAACTTACACAATGAACTGCCAAAACTATTCCTATGACGTTTTCTACAGTGCTCAGAATACGAAATCAACAAATACATATGTGGTGACTTTTTCCGGTAATTAATAGCACAGGAATGCGAAACAAAAATAGAAATTGGCGTAATAATAAGAGCGTTGGTGCTCCACACCACAACTGTAAAGATTGTTTCACTACTACCTGTAGCGTAGTCGATGAGAGGCCAGGCAGGAAAAGGCAAGGCAGGGGAATAGTAAAAGAAGTTTACTGGGGCTGAGCAGGGCAGGAATAGAACAGGCAGAAGAATGCAGACTGATTAACCATGCACAGCGAGCGCTTATATAGTGTAAAACCCGTATGCAAATTAGATTAGTACAATATGCAAATGAGCTGAGCACGCGTGAAAGTTGTGCAGCATGACTCATGATCAGCCTGCATCATCTTTCACGCGGGCCAAACTCACATTACACTACCATTCTGAAAGTGTGATTTCACTAGTCTTAGCCGATGACGCTATTTGTCCATATAATACCAATGATTTACATTCCAATATATGGAGCTTACATGAGGCTTCAATTTTCATAGTAGACTGTGTTTGAGTGACGTCTTAACTTCGTATAGCGAACTTGTATGTTAATTAATCTATATAAAATTTTTAACTTTAAAACATGCGGAGTAACTGCTTACAACAGTCCCGTGGTGGAAATAAAAAATAGAAAATTTGGGAAACGAATGAGTCAAGAATAAGTAATTGGCTGACTGTAGTTATAGAACAACATTTATTATCGCATCCGGCTGACAAACTAAACTTTTCTTTAAATAATATTTAAATATATTTGATAACCTGTACCTGCGCAAAATAACTACCAATTCCAATACACTACCTACAATAACGGGTGTGCGGTCTTAATACAAAACAGGTTCTGTTGGCTCATTACATAAGGCTGTATGGTGATTAATCATAAAAATTAGTAAAATTTTATTATTAAAACTGAAAATAGTAGCAAAGCAAAAGGATTTACTGTCAGACTAAAAACTCTAATTTTGACATTAAGTTTTTGCAACTATCAAGTTTCATATGGCAAGGACTCTCAAAAACTGTTTCTCTGTATAATACATGCTCTGAGAACAAAATAGAACATGAAAAAAATCCATGTGAAATCCATGTTATCACGTGCAACACTTGAATTCTGTTCGGGTTAAACAGCTTTTGTAAATCCCATTCTTTAGGTCATGGTTACTTGCCAAAAGAAGAAAAGGAACTGACCGTTAAAAACTTCTGTAAATTTCTGAAAAAAATCTATAGACCGAAGTATCGGACCGAGCAATGCCAACTAAAGAATCGTGGAGGATTTTTAAAATTGACATTGAAATGCGCCCTGACAGGTTCAAACTTCGGTAGGGTCATGTTCGTGAGGATTTTAAAATTAACAGGCTTTATAATTTTGCGTAACAAAACAGCTTGTTTATTTTAGTGGAAACCAGGGAATTACATACAGAAACTTTCTGAAACAAAAGTCTGACCAAAAAGTGCTAAACAATCAGAGAAAACTAAACACGTGATTTAATAACGAAACGAACTAAAATTAATTTTAATTTTAATTTCAGTCAATAAGAGTAGGTACAGCAAGTGGTCATGAAAATCACACCATCTGTTACTGTTTCGTCTTAGGAGTCATGACTCAGTAATTTTTGGGTCAGATAAAATTATAAAATGAAGCAGAAAAAAGTGCCAGCTTACCCTTCCATGGCTTGACAATCACTCAGATAGCATCGAATAGGCAGGGTTGGGGTCAGCATAGAGTTATCGGCAAGAGTTGGAGTGGACTCACGCATGTTGAGGGCTATTGAAAACTGTCAAGGGTCCACTCTTATCACTTCTGTAAAAATGTAAACGGCGTAAAGGCGTCGTGTAAACGGACAAGATTGTACAAACTGCTTGCTTGCAAACGCTTTAAAACTGTAAACTGGCGTTTACACTTTGCTCGCTGACTTGACTAGCAGCTGCGAAAACACGTGAAGCACGAGTGCACGTGAATTCCCGGTTTCCCGATAAGCTTATATGTAGCTATGTACCGGGTCAGTTCAAAAACCGCAGCAAGTCTACGAAAACAAGTCTCACGCCATCTGGGAAAATTTTCGCCTAGCCCGGATTTTTGCTAACTGATGCATTATTTTCCATGACAGCTGGAATAACCCTATTTGGTAGATAAAAACAGATTTTCTAGAATTCCACGATGACAAGAATGAAGAATAAATTTGGGTTAGATAAATGTTGTTTTCTGGAATGGCCTAGAATGGCGAAAGTCGGTAATGCTGCAATAAATGGATATTTCTAGAATGTTTGCGTACGATATTTTCTTTAGCTTATTATGTATAGGCATGCGTTCAAAGTTACCTAACGTTTATAGCACTTTCATAATTTAACTTTTCAGAAAAAATGCTAAATATATAATTTTTTTAGACAAATTCAAGTTGAAAAATCGCCAGTAGGCCACAACGGGTTGCCGACCGGTAAGGGACCCTCTATTCTAGGCAGAAGACCCTCTATTCTACGCAGAGGACACTCTATTCTAGGCAGACGACCCTCTATTCTAGGTAGAGGACCCTCTATTCTAAGCAGAGGACCCTCTATTCTAGGTAGAGGACCCTCTATTTCTAGCAGAAAACCCTCTAAAGGCAGAGAACCTACTGTTCGAAGCAGAAAATCATCCATTCTCGTAAAGAACCCTGTAGTCTAAGCGGAAGACCCTCTATTCTAGGCGGAGAACCCTCTATTCTAGTCAGAGGACCCTCTATTCTAGTCAGAGGACTCTCCATTCTAGGCAGAGGACCGTCCATTATAGGCAAAAGATCGTGTATTTTCGGTAAAAAAACCTGATATTTATGTTCAGGGACCCAAATTACCCACAAAAACCCCAAAATTTCAATTTTGAAAATTTGAACCCTTAGAAGGGGGTACCCTGAGGGGGGTCATAGAGGGGCCCAGGAAGCTCCTAGACAAAAATTGACTCCAGATTCGTGTTCAGGGCTCCAAATTAGCCCCAAAAACACCAAAATCCCAATTTCGAAAATTTGACCCCTTAGGACCCCCTACGAGGGGGGTACCCTGAGGGGGTCATAGAGGGGCCCAGGAAGCTCCTAGACAAAAATGGACCTCAGATTCGTGTTCAGGGGCTGAAATTAGCCCCAAAAACACCAAAATCCCAATTTCGAAAATTTGACCCCTTAGGACCCCCTACGAGGGGGGTACCCTGAGGGGGGTCATAGAGGGACCCAGGAAGCTCCTAGACAAAAATGGACCTCAGATTCGTGTTCAGGGGCTCAAATTAGCCCCAAAAACACCAAAATCCCAATTTCGAAAATTTGACCCCTGGGCACCCCCTAGGGGGGTACCTTGGGGGGGTTCATAGGGGGGTCCAGGGGGGTGCTGGGTAAAAAATAACCCCAGATTCGTGTTCAGGGGCCCAAACTACCCCTAGAGACGAGGTTTTGTCCAAATCCCTGACAAAAAATTTTTCAAGTTCACAAGGGTCCCCCCTTGTGTACCATCATTTTCGGGGGTCACGTGACCCGGCCCCCCGTAGGGTCAGGGGGTCACCAAGGTGGGGGGCACAACTACTCACAGGGGGGGTTCCCCCACCAAAGTTTGGGACCAATCCCCCCAGTAACTTCAGAGAAAAACGAGTAACAAACTTTTGCTAACAGGAAAAAAAACAAAAAAAACAACAACAACAACATCAGGAATATGAATACAATGGGTTGCACCCCTGCTTCGCGGGGGGTCGGCAACCCAATAATAGCATATACATTTATAACATACAATATATAACAAATTTAGAAAACCTTTCAGAAAAGAGTGCCTCTTCTTTCCTTATTCGTGTTCCCAGTGTTTACTTACATCAAGAGTACATAATAGGAAGAGTGTGACACTGGCCACGTTTGTGGCCTAGCAGCGCGGACATGCTGCGACCATTATCTCCCGAAAAAGGCCACAACTGTGGGAGGGGTCCCCCCCTCAACCGTGGGGGGGACCCCCCCCACAAACGAAGGTATACCCTCAACTGAGGGGGGGGGGGACCCCCCCACAAACCAGACCATAGGTCTCAAACGTGGGGGGGACCCCCCCACAAATGAGGGTATACCCTCAAACGTCGGGGGGGAACCCCCCCACGTTTGAGACCTATGGTCTGGTTTGTGGGGGGGGGGGGTCCCCCCCCGCAGTTGAGGGTATACCTTCGTTTGTGGGGGGGTGGGTCACCCCCACGGTTGAGGGGGGGACCCCCCCCCACAGTTGTGGCCTTTTTCGGGAGATAATGGTCGCAGCATGTCCGCGGCGGCCAAGCTGGGGTGCAGAAGAGTGGCATACTCTTCTTATTATGCACTCTTGCTTACATACACGTTCATCTGGAACAAATAATGCAACTAACCCTTATGCACGTTTCCAAAACAAAATAGCTGATGACTAATTTTATCGGTTATAAAAACAATATCGTTCTTTCACAGAATTAAGTCAAGATAAGCACCAATGAACATATATAGGTATAATAATGAATGACACTTGCTTTGGTTCCATAAAATATGCAGTTAGTTTTTCACTCAAGCGAACGTTTTTCACTTCTCAAGCAAACGCGAAGATTTTCACTTATTTTTTGAGACTCATATCTCTTATGTAATAAACGAAAAACAATCATCGACTAATAAAAAAGACATCCCATAAAATCATCCAGAAGGCAACTTAACCCTCCCAGACTGCTGCTCTGCCCTCCCCCCAAAAATGTTTGAAAGGTGCTCACAACAGCAAAATCAGTGGCCCACGAAGGAAAAATGGTGGCTCACGAAGCGAAAATAATGTACAAAGTTTCTCCGCACTCAACCCCTCCCCCTCAGAATTGGCTACTTGCTCACATATGGTCGTATATATGGTGGTAAACAATTCAATTACTTTTTATTTTTTGTCAGCAAGTAGCTGCTAGAAAGTTCTAGATTTTTTCTAGCTTAAAAAGCAGAAATTTTGAGTCACAAGGTGCAGGGAAAAACCAAACAGTTGTTTGTTGTGTAGAACCCTCTAAACGAAGCCTATTAATATGTTGCTTATGCAACATCTTGAGACAATTAACGCAATATATACACAGCCAATCTATTTTTTAGTTTTTTACGCGCAGATTTCGGTATGAATGATTTTTGTTTATACATGTTTTGGGCAATTATATCTTATCAGCTACCATATTTCGGTCAAGTAATGTATGTACATAACATATTATATGCATATGTCAATTTTGTTGTTTTGAAAGCAGCTTTTGAGTGCTTAAACATATAGCTCAAAAAAGTTGTCTCGGTTTTTAAAAAAGCTATATGCGTTGAGTCTCGGTATAAGAATGAGGAACCAAAAATCAGCTGTTGGTCTGGGCGCGGTTGCGTAAAAACTGACGTAAAAATTGCAAAATATTTGCTGATGCAATGTGTGTGTGTAGTAGTTAGTGATGCAATAGAGGTTTTTAGGACGTCCAGATTTGAGGATAGCTATGTAAACTAAGGGAGGGTGAAAATTGTAACTTTCACATGAATAACTTAGGATCATAATTAGTAGGAATATAGTAAACTATATATTTATCTACACTCTACAGTCAGCGACATACGATAAAAAAATGAAGTACAAAACTAATAAGGCTTAAAAGTTTTTCCATTATGTCCCAGGATTTTGAAAAACACATATGCCATAAAAGTCATCCTTATAAGTTATCTTGTATTTGATGAAAGTATTGTTGCTTACCTAGTAATACCTGACATGTCACTTTTGCTGACACATCAGGGGCCATATTATCAGGCCATCATTTGTCATCACAAGTTATCAGTAAGTGTCGGCAACTTGCGACCTACTTACACTGAAAAAAATATTATTAGGCTATGAATATGATGTGTTACACGACATGTGAACTTAACTACTTATATTTATTTTGGAGTTAAACATTTTATGATGGTCAGAAAATTACATAATTCACTTCATTCATAATTCAATCATACACTTGTAGTTACATGGATTGGCCCTACAATGCCGATTTGCCCAAGACACTTGCTCCACACTCAACACCATGAAATCAAATATAAATCTGTAATATAATATAATACAATATAATAGCACAGCACTGTCCCGTCAATTGCGGATCTCTACTGAACTACGCTTTCTATAGACATTCGAACTGTCCAAAACCCTATGTATACTTGTAACGTGAGTGTCTTTTACCTGAGGGTTTACTCAGCCTATTTTGATTTTTTTAATTTTTTGGACTAGGAGACACCGCCCTAATTACACAAAAAAGTCATGGCCCTAGAAAACTTGTATATCTAGAAATTGGTACTCGCTTTTTAATACTTAAAACTGTAGGGGACTCTTTTTTGACGAATTTTGCCCAAATACAGACCATTTTGCCTTGTCAAAACTGTCCGAGGGAACAGGTAGTCAATTTTGCTTTAGGTTCCGGTCTTAAACTGCCAATGGATGGATTTATATTCACAGAAAGTAGTAAATAAAGTCAGCAACGACGATAACAAAATATCTGTCTTGAACAGTGTCCTAGATACAGTTGTCCTGCAGTATAAACTAAGAGACTAGCTGTTGTATTCTAATAATGCCAGGCAGTTAGCTAAACTATATAGGTATCTGAGTAACAGTCTAAAAAGCTTTCTCTCGAACTTTTCTCTTCTGATAAACTTGAACGGTAACTAACGGTTTGTTCCTTTAACGTCTTAATATTTTCAAAATTGAAACAGGAGGTCCAAAAAAATACCTTAGGCGCTTCGAGAATTTTTAACGTGGTATGGCAGTTTGAGAATCAAGTTCATAGGTCTTTTTTGCGCCTCCATGCACTTTTTTACTGAAACTTTTATTTTATTCAGCTTAGCAAACACCTAGAAAAACGTTATCTAATCAGTTTGACACACCCACACCCGCTTGCTGTGTCAGAAAGTATACATACAAATAGTTACTGATAATAGTAAAATGTAAATCAGCGTGCTTGAAGTTCCAAAAATAAAAGTGTATTTGCATTATATATTGATACGATAAATCGGGTTTAATTTTTTCACCGAACGAAGGGTATGATACTCTTCCCTATTCTAGCTAACCGGTCGTAACGGTGCTCCGGCCGAAATAGCCATTTAACGTCTTGATTTCAGGAAGGGGTACCGCCGTTTCAGCACACTGCCAGCTCACCACTTTTTTCATTTTTCGAGCTGGCAGTGTGCAATTCAGGGGTGGGTGCGGGGTGAATTTTGGACCCGCGACTCAACCCAACCCACGGCTTGATGCTCGTGGGTAACCCACGACTCAACCCACGTGGGAAAAGTCGACCCGCGACTCATGTTGACCCACCTTTTTAAAATAACATATGTTCCTAATGATTTTTTTAGCTGATGCTAAAGTTTAATTTCGACAGAGTACATAGGTGTGTGTGCGATGTTCACATTGCTACTGAGTGTGCTAAAACGCGTCCACCCCTGAGTGTGCTAAAACAAGGGGGTCATCTCACTGAAATCAAGATCTTTGATTTGAATGGGGAGGGTCGCCCCTGCAATCAACCTTACAGCGCTAATTCAGCGGAGCTTCGTTCCGGCCGATTAGCTGGAACGGGGAAGTGTCTACGACGTAATCAAAATTATCTTCAATAGCACAGCTGATTAAGGCTAAAGCCAATGGTCTGGCAATCGACTAAACATTGATGCATATGTATCGTAGAATCGTCGCAAAACAAGCTGTCAGCCCTTCACTCTAAAGAGATGGTTTGCGTTGTCGTAACTGACAACAAAAATTTCGGGTCTATTTCGGGTCTTTTCCGTTATTCCCCCACCAGTCCGGAATTTGGAATTACAAAGCCGATTTGAATAATTTTTGCATCAATAGACTCCTCTTGACCTCAAGACTTCAAAAATTCAAGTTTTAAAAAATTTTAAATTTTTTACAAAAATTTTAAATTTTTAAATTTTCATACAAAATGCGGATTTTTCATGTTCTGAGATGAGGAAAGTGTTTTATATACGAGTTTTAGGGTTTTGGATCGCTAAAATTTTACAAAACTTGAAAATTTAAAATTTTTGAAAAAATTTTAAATTTTTTCAAAATCTGTTTTTCCAAGTCCTGAGGTCAAGAGGAGTCCGTTGGTGCAAAAATCATTCAAATCGGCTCAGGCAATTGCCGAATTCCTGACTGGTGGGGGAATAACGGAAAAGACCCAAAATTTCTTCTAGCAGATGAAGATTACAGATTAAATAGGTATATCTATCGTATGAAAGTACGTTAGACACGGATGTAAATGGAAAAACAAAAACAACCAAATCACTTGAAAATTTACTTATTGAAAACAAAATAGAAACTAGAATAACTCAAACAGTAACATAACAACAATAATCAATGATAACTGCGTCAAAATTATGATTTGGTTTGACATTGAATCCACATCTAGTAATATATGATGATAGATCGAATGATGTCAGAAAAGTGTCCTTCTATCCAATGCATACTTCTAACTGGCGAAGCAATAAAACGACTAAAGCACCCTGAATGAAAAATTGCACAGCAAACGTAGGATGATATGTATCCGTATAAAAATCTAAAAGAAATAGTTTTTACCACATAATGTGCAATAAAAGTGCATTAAAGCTGGAACAGTACAGGAACAAACCATAACAATAATAACAATGTTAAAATCAATAAATGTTAGTAAAGCAACAAACAACAAAATAACGCATAAAATAATATGTAACACAGAAAATTATGTTCACATTTGTATAAAGAATATAAGTTGATGCAGAATATATATAATCAAAATACTAAATCAATAATTCAGATTCCTTTCGTATCACATTCATCACATATCACAATAAACAAAACACGTCAGATATATTCTTACAGCATCGACCAAAATCACTTGCTTTGCTACAGACTCTAAAGTAACTTTACACTCCGTAATCAAGTGACTCAGACTGAGCTTCAACTCCAGAGCCGGTAGCAGGTAATTTTGATTGCTACTGTACATGACTATAAACCAATACGCAACTAGGTATTCATATACCTACGTGGCGCAGTCGTCATAAAAATAAAATTCAAGAGCGATAAAACTGGCGAAAAAAATGATATTATCACGACTACATGGGTAGTTTTCAAAAAGTTGTAGAAAAGCTCAACTCGTCAGCGTTTTGGTAATTCACGAAACAAGTGTTCAAATTGGGTGGATGCACAATACAATCGAGATAAATAAAACCGAATCAAAGCCCAAATCGATTATATATAGCTAGTGGCAAAGGCAAGAAGTTGGTGTGTTGGCATGAAAATTTTTTTAAATTTAAAAAATAAAAAACAAAAATTTTCATAATGAAACGAAGATAAATAGGAGCACCAGGGCCACTGGTCGCCAGTAAAAACCAAGGCATACGCTATATAGGATATATATATATATATATATATATATATATATGGGGGGGGGGGGGGGGGGGGGATATATATATATATATATATATATATATATATTGGATATATATATATATATATTATTTTATATATATATATATATATATATATATATATATATATATATATATATATATATATATATATATATATACATTTGCTTCTTTGAGGAATCGTCACCTATTGCTAAATCTGACGATTATAAAACAAACAATAAGCTAGTCAATTCGCGTACGTATTTCAGTCAAATCTGATATTAATCCTACAATTTTTCAAGGCATTGAACGTCTAAAACGTTAATTAAAGAACATTAAAACTCATCAAACAAGCAGAAACAGTGTTGAGACGATGGGCAAGTGCACACACGATTGAATGCTATTGCGTAAAACAGAAAGTAAGTAACATAACCGATGTGGTGTTCTAACTACAGAAGATAAATAATATGTAAAATCAAATGTACATTATAGCGGTTCCGTATAGGGCTTAGCCTGTATGAAGAATACAATATTCTTGATTTACAATTATAGTCCCACAACAAAAATTGTGATTCAACAATGAACTCCTTTCATAGCCTCACACAGGGCATTTTGACGTATGTGCTTTGTCAATATAAGGCCATAGTCAGTCTTTTTTAAACCGCTCGC
Organism: Trissonchulus sp. WLG1_4; assembly: GCA_030248245.1. Classification (NCBI taxonomy): domain Eukaryota; kingdom Metazoa; phylum Nematoda; class Enoplea; order Enoplida; family Ironidae; genus Trissonchulus; species Trissonchulus sp. WLG1_4. Next base: position 15,846 of record JASANF010010138.1, on the reverse strand, counting down.
TATTATGCACTTTTGATATATGTAAAACAAAATTTAAGCAATCTAAAAATACTAAGACAAGCGAACATAATAATATACAGCTGAAAGAAAATAATTAACATACGTGCGTAGCTACGCAATGAAAAACTGTACTAGAGTTCAAACATTGAAAAAAATAAAAGTGAGGAAGGAATTGTACAAACAAAGCTTGTCCGATGATAATTCTGACAAAAGTCAACTAAAACTGATGGTACAATTTAGTCGGGCAGTGTCGAGAAAGCAGAAAGCTTACTTGCGTGTAACTGAAATTCGTTCAGATTTTTGGCTTTGGTTTGGTACGAGGCGCTTACATGCGTGTAACTGAAATTCGTTCAGATTCTTGGCTTGGTATGAGACCTAATTTGCACCTATGCATGGGCTGAGTTTTTTGTGAAATTTTAAATAGGTGTTTCAGTGTTTCGATCACATGAAGTCATAACTTTGTTGTTTCCATATTAGAAAATCAACAAACCGGTAAATCCTTGGAAATGCAAAAAATAAAGTTATAAAAGTATGTAAACTCGTGGTTTCACTACACCAACCCCCTCTAAGCTTCGTTACTTCATTTGAAACTACATAGGCAAAACCCTTCTATAAGCTATAGCGAGTAGCGACTCTATGCACTTCAAGCACAAATAATGCAACAATGTAACAATACACAGTACAAATATGTTTTCTACAATTTATCATAGTTATAAACAACAGAATATACGTAATTCGCGTTAGACTAAATTATAAATGAGGTTAGCACCGGGAGAAACAACGAAAACATTAACAAATCAAAACAGAAAATAAATGCATCAAGTAATAAAAAAGTGACAAATTAGTAAAAACTGCTGAAAAATGAGGTATTGTAGAGGTTGTAGCTCGTATTGGGTAGGCTAAGGCGGCCAAGGGAGGCATTTAACCCGCTGGCATTTTGACTGAGGTTCTCTCCAGGGGCAGATAAAACCGACGTTTGCAGTTGAGTGTCCGTTTTTGGCGGGCTGCTGAGCAAGCCACAGTGAGAGGCGGATTCACGTCGCATGCTGACCCGGGTATTTCGCATCAGGGGCTTGTGGTATCGCATTATTTCCAATGTTCCGTGCTGGCCCTGAAATTTCACAGTAACATAGAGGACATGGGACATAAGAACAGTAGATGGGATATGCTTTCTCCTGCATTATTTTAAATGACAATTGGCTAACATTAGAAACCTGAACTTGGAGATCAACCTCAGAAACAAACGTTAAATCAACAACTTTATGCTGTTCCGGAAAACGGTTTGAGAGTTTAGGGAAAAACTTTAAACGGTTTTGTTATCTGGTACAGCACTGTCAAATAATATAAGTTGCAATAATTAAAATACTACCATACACACATATGCACATAAGCATTTACAGACTTGTTTGAACTGGGCATCAAATTAAGATATGTACATAATAAAAGTCCCGTATAGTCACTAAAAAGATTCAAAAATAAAAAATGTTTTTTTAGCAAAGTGCAAGTAAATTATGTATAATTTATAAATGTATGAGAAAATTTCGCGAATAGAAGTTTCTCAATATTTCGACTATAGTCTGACCAAAAAGTGTCTGTACGGAACTTCATTGCTTCATAGCAACTTAGTCGTTTGAGGTAACCCCCATAATGTATATATCATTCGAAAGCATTTTTGATGGAGATTTTCATGAAGTTAAATTATTTCGGAAAATTTGAAGTTAAAAATTTTAATTCAAATAAAATCGATTTTTTCCGCCTAATTATAGGAAACCTAATGTATTAGATATCATTCGATAGCCCATTCCATTCTGCGTCTAACGATATATACAACATCACTATAGCATGTACCTGTCAAAAATTATCATTATTGTGCAAAATTTAATAATAATAATTTGCATATAGCAAAAATGTGCATAATAAAATTATTATTATGCAAAAAATAAATCATTATTCACAGACTATGTGTGCGCCCAACAAAAATTTATACACGCATATCAGCGTGTAGAATGGTTGAACGCATGCACATGCATGCTCATCAAGCACTAATTTTTGACAAGTAATGAAAACAGCAATATCTTTTTGCTGCATAACCTTGCTCAATCCAATCAAAAGCACATGTTTTTGGTATCAAATGAAAGCCAAAGAACTGAACTTTATTGTGGTAACAAATATTTTAACTAATCTTGAACAAAAATTGCTGAAAAATGACTGTAAACCTGACAAATATTGAAAAATTTAGTATAAAATTTTGAAATTTTATTACTTTCACAGACTGTGCGAGGTCACAACGCGTCTATTCATCCAAAATTTATCAGATTTGGTTGAATATTTGCTGAGTTACAGCGAACAAAACGGGCCAAAAATGACGTTTTTCAATAGAAAAATCAAAACTAAAAAATTCGATAATTTTTGACAGGTACATGCTATAATGATGTTGTATATATCGTTAGACGCAGAATGGAATGGGCTATCGAATGATATCTAATACATTAGGTTTCCTATAATTAGGCGGAAAAAATCGATTTTATTTGAATTAAAATTTTTAGCTTCAAATTTTCCGAAATAATTTAACTTCATGAAAATCTCCATCAAAAATGCTTTCGAATGATATATACATTATGGGGGTTACCTCAAACGACTAAGCTGCTATGAAGCTATGAAGTTCCGTACATACACTTTTTGGTCAGACTATAGCAACCAAACAGACCTGCCAGCAAGTTTTGCAAAAGTATCGGAAACACATCATTTCACGACAAAAATAGGGTCCGGGGGCATTTGAGCACATCGAACACACAGAGTCTTCCAGGTAAGGGTCAATTTGCACCTGAAAATAAAAAACAAGATATTTACAAAAAAATAAGCGAAATATAGCAAACCTTTTATTACTTTTAACGTCCTCTCGACAACTGAAACGGTGGGATGATACAAATCGATATTCCTATTCACGTCAAGTCTTTAAAAGTGAATTCATATTCAACACAAACTTTTTTGTTGAATTTCGGCGTTTTGATCTCCACAAAGGCGGCAGTGACAGCTTTGAAGTAACTCTTCTGGTTGTTGAATGTGACGCGACCTGAGCCTAAAAAAACAAACCGCAAACGATATCAGGACCAATGGAGTGGTTAAGTTTGTTTCAAGAAAGTCAGTATTGGAACAAAAAGTGCAAACAAGTTCAAATACTAAAAAAGTGGTGATTATCGTCAATAAAAAGAACCAATTTTGCCAGCTTAACGGACATACGATTGAGCTTGCGTGAAGGCACTTCTAAACTAACCTCTAAATTAGTTTAAACACAAAACTTATTCAACGTGTATTAGGTAAGAAAGGGCCTTTTAATAAATTATATTAATTAGATAAGATCAACTAGATTAACTTCAGTAGCTCAATATAAGACTGAAGATTTGTAGAGCGACTAAGCCGTATCATCTGCATGCAAAATTTTATAAATGTTGAGCTATGAAGTTAACCCAAAGACTGACTAAAACATGCTGGACCCCGAGACAAAAGGAAACACGCAGTTTCATTCATGTATCAACAGTCAAGCAAATGATCACAAAAACAACGCCACCTGTTTTGTCTCAGCGTCCAGAAATTTCCGGTCAGCTATTAGTTAATCTAATCCAGCTAATATTATAATATCATAGTGACTAGGCACTGAGGAAAAGCGACCACGGTATACCAATGGGATATTTGTATTTGTCGGTGTCGATGCCGGCATAGACGACGCCCCCGAAGAGATCGTTCATGACCAGGGCCAGCACCTCGGCAGTCACCATCCCGTGCAGCGCGCCCACGAACACGGTCTTGTGCGGGTCCATGCGCTGGTTGTTGCACCGCACGTACGTCGAGTCAGAGATTATCCACGGGATGATTTGCACCTGAACATCAACCACCAACATGATAAAGGTAAAGGTAAAATGTATCACTAGGACGTAGCGTCCTGGCTAATCCAGCCTTGTGACGCAGTGCTTATTTCCATTTTTGTTAGGCCTGGGACGTCAGGGGCGCCATTTTCCACGTGACAACACCGTGAAGGCGCGGTCCAAACTTTCAAGGCAAATGCCCTACGGCTACACGGACCCTTGTTACCTTCATGCATAGTAGTGGTAGCCATTTGGCATTTACCAACCCCGTGGGTATAGACTGTTGTGAAGCCAGGAGCACACGTGACCTTAATCTCTTGCTCAAGGAGTTTCGAAATCTCGTGGGTGTAACTCAAACTGCCAACCTTCGGATTAATATTCCAACGCCCTAACCTGTTACTGGTAAAACATACTATTTGCTACTGTACGGACATGAATAATTAAATTAAAATTTACATTTAAAATTATCACGCCAAACCTGTCGAATTTCCTTGGTGCGCAACCGACGTGTGGTCAGTTTGAAATACCAATCTCCAGTGCTGGAAAAGTCACGGTTGCAATTCTGCAGCAGGCCCTTTACAGATTTTTCATTTTCAAAAATCATGTAAACATAGCCTAAAACAGATTGAAACGGTGGAGTTTCAAATCGTTGCAAACTGTTGTTTAAGGAGAAACAAAATTATTTCCGGCAATAAAAAAGTCACAGTAGTTAATACAAGTACACAGAAGCAAGTATTCATAAGCATCGACTGCCAACACTGTCGAAGAATATTTGGCATTATATAATATATGACCATCAATGAAAGTAGCATTGTTGATAACTGCAAAATAACTATCAACAACAACTGCATACTTATTTACCCTTTCCCTTTGCAGACGGCTTTACACCAGCCTTGGCGTATCTGGCCTCTCGTCCCGGCCATTCCACGTGCACGGGGCCAAACTGCTTGAAAGCCTGAACCAAAGTGGCTAAAAGTAGAGAAGAAATTTAGTCAAGCTGTGTTAAGTTAATCCTCGAAACGTCTGTATCTAAACAGATAGCGAAATTTCATGATTTCCAGTCGGTGAGTGCAAACACTGGCTTAAATTTATTACGATGTTTTATCAAGAGTACATAATAGGGAAGAGTATGACACTCTTCCCTATCCTAGCGAATCACCCGGAACGATGCTCCGGCCGAAATAGCCCTTTTACGCCTTGATTTCAGGGGGGGGGTAGCCCCCCAATCAAGACTAGGGATGGACCGAAAATTCGGTATTCGGTATTCGGTACCGAAAAGTAAATTTTCGGCCGAATACCGAATAGTTACAAAGGAAAGGAAATTCCAAATCAATGAACGTTTAATTTTATTAATCCTTCAATCAGCACTACATTTAGAACTGAAATGTATTCCAAAAAACATGAAAGCTGTATATTAGCTAATGTAGATACTTGTGTTAATTTTTCATGGATGCTTAAAAGTTTTTTTTGCTCTCAAGACTAGATTCTGACACGCTGTATATACTGTGCGGCGTCTTATCGCACCTTGGGCCTTCTTTTTTTAAACGTTTTTCATGAACTCTGCTGAAACTTTACAAGCACTTCAAAAACAGTTCAAAAAAACCACTTCACCCACCCCTAAAACAACCCAAGACCCTGGGACTGCCGGGGTGAAAAGGGACAAATCCTCTGTACACAGATGTACATGGGGGTCTGAGGGGGCAGCTCCCCCCCCAGATTTGAGAGCCAGGGACAAGCCCCCCTCACATTTGACCCATCGGGACAGGCCCCCTCCTTTGTGCAGGCCGATTAGCTAGGATAGGGAAAAGTGTCATACTCTTCCCTATTATGTACTCTTCGTTCTATGTATTTATATAGTTCAAAAAGACCGGTTTAGACGACCTAAGTTAAACAGACACCTTTTGCCAGTGTGTGCAACTGCCAGTTACACGACCTACCTTCCGTAATATCCCAGGGCACTCCACCGACAAACACCTTGCAGGAGTAGATGGGGCTTTTGTAATTCCGTGGCGGCAACTGACCACTCCAGGTGCAGTTGGCGTCACACACAGCTGAAACAACACCACATGAATGAAACGACTTACGCAGAAGCACAGAACGATGTACATATGTGCACGAACACAAAGCTATGTACGAACATTAACTTGGACAAATTTTCTTGTATTTCTTGTACATTCTATGTGCTATAAATACTAATTTTGGCTAATTTTTCATAAATTCTAATTGCTGTAAATAAACTATTTATTGTAACCGCCTGAAAATCCACTTTGTAAGAAATTACAGATTTTCAATGTCAGATAAATTTTCCCAACCAAGATACGTCTAATAATGATAAAATACTGTTGACTGACACATTGGATACTGTTTAAGCACAGACAGGACTTAAAATGTTGCATATAAATCGTGATTAGCGCTAATCTGCATTTAGCACTGCTTCCGACAAGGCTTTGCTCGTGTGAATGTGTGTTTTCAAAAACGTTCAAATTTCGGCTCAGGTTGGGATATATGTATGCTCAGGCTTAGTCCCAGAGTAACAGAGTTAGTATATATCAAACTCAGTTTGGACTTAAGCTTGGGCTGTTTTCAAACTTTGAAATTTATATGTTTACATATTAATATACTGAGTCTTGCTGTAACTACACACCAGCAGCATTCCGGTAGAGTCGGGCAGCCTTTTCGATACTGAATGGATCAGTGGCGTTGGTGGCGAACAGATTGCTCCAGGCATTGAGGCGGGTCTGGAAGTCGGTGGAGAAGAGTCCCGTGTCCTCCTGGTATCCGGCAGTGGGCGGCGGGGAGGGGGCTACCATGGGAGACAGCGGACTGCTGAGTAGAGAGGGGGACTGCACGCCGCCAGACGCAGACAGATTCAGGCTGGCCTCAAATACAAAGCCTGCCTACAAAAACTGATAGTAGAATAATTAACTGGTTTTGACTCTCTACTGACTGAATGTAAGGAGCGTCGACACTCAATATTTGGGGAGAAAACAAACGCCAGATTTGTGTTCAAGGGTAAAAGAACACATTGGGCCATTAAAATCTTGAAAATTCTTAAAAATTTCAAATTTTGGTTTCTCATGACAAAACGGGTTGACAAAATGACAAATTTTGCCATCTCTCTCTCTAAACTGTCACCAAAAGTTATGATAATTAAGCATGCACGTTTAACATGAGTGGCTATAGTTGAGTCCGATCAGGCCAACTAAGAATCAGCACAAGTTTCAATAAAGAGCACTTTTCCATGCGCACAGCCTGTACTCAGCGGAGTTAGTGAATAAGCAACAAATTCCGAACGACCCACTTTAAACCCAGCTGTAACATTAGTTTGCTGTCAAATTTCGCTTAGCCCAAAATGCAAAGTAGAATACAGGGAAAACCAGCCTTCCTACCATCAAATCTCTGAGGTAGGTCATGCTGAGAGTGCCAGAGGAGGTGGAGCTGAGTGGTGTGCTGTCGGTGTCCGTGGGGGTGCCACTGCGAGTCAAAGAGGTGCCCAGGGGGTCCCAGATGCCGAAGGCGGGGGCGGCCAGATACGCCTCGTAGGCTTGGGGGGTGCTTGGAGTCACGGCAGCCGGCAAGGCAGTCTGTTTGTGCTGAGCCAGGAGATTGGCCGTGCACTGAGGATTGGCTGCCACGTAGCTGTCACTGAAAATAAGAAGAAATATATACTAGCTAATTTTGGAATTCGGAAACCTGTGGCAAAAAAGACAACTTGTTGAGTAAATTAAGGCCAGATGTGCAGATGAGAAGTAAAAAGAAGACAATATATAATATGAGATGCCATACGACACGTGTTGTTCCATCCCTGGTGTTAAAAGCAGAAACTCAGTTTCTCTGGTATTTTTTGCGCAACTTTTGAAAACGAAATGTGTTTCATGAAGCCCAATGAAGCAAAGTTGTGGCCATATAATACTGTGGATTTTATTAACATCAAGATTAATTTAACAAAACCAGTAAACTAACTTTTCGATAGCAAAACAAGTAGTAGACTAACTTTTCGATAGATTGCCGTCTAGCGGTGTGAGAAGAGGCATTGTGTGAGTTTTTGACCGGAGTGCTGGTCTGCTGGGTCCCACCGCGGATGGCTCGGCCTCCCACGGATCCGGAACGGTTTGGAGTCAATGGATAGATATCATCTTCCAGTTCTAAAAAAGAACATTTTTACTAAAAAAACAATATTCTAATAGATTTGAAAAATTGAATGAACACTGAACACTGGGTGGTTTAGTGGACGCTTTGAACTTGACCCAAAGTTTTTGTTATGGAAATTTGTTTAATTTCAATAGCTGTTCAAATCTATTACTGTTTATTTCAGCAGACTAGATTCAATAAGCCACTAAAAGAACCATTACTTTACCGGATTAAACGGACGGGGCTTTGTCCGAGATTAAGAAATTGTACAGTTCCGCAGAGAATTAAGATTCATCTAATCCGCGGAAAGTTCTCTCTACGTTTGGGCTCTTACTCGAGTTAAAATTAACTGTTTTAAACCGGCAAATAAATCGGCCCTTAGTCGGGCCATCTAATGAAGGAGCTTTTGTTTTAATCCTGTAAAGAAATGGGAACTGACTAAACAGATATATCTAAACAGTATATATCTAAACTTTATCTGAAGTAATTCTGTGTCGAGTTATTACAGCTGAATAAGCCTACCTGAAAATATGACTGAAAGCGTGTTAAGTTCTATATTTCATTTCCAGTCACTAAAAACAATCTAACTTGCTAAGAGTTACCAGTCATCATGGTACGAGTGAAATAGACTATGAGCCTGTTGGTTTAGTAAGAGGGACTCACTTTGACTATCAGGAGTAGAGGGAGCAGGCGGGTGCTGTTGAGCCTCCATCCGTCTGCAGTGCTCTTGGTAGGACATCAGCTCGCTCAACGAGTTTATATTGTTATTCATATTCACATTGCCGCCGCTACATGCTGAAAAATGTCGAAAAGAGATAGTTGCACAAATAAATGAGACATATGATATTTAGCTAGTTGAGGATCGTAACGATACTGACAGCATTACGGCTAAAGCAAGAGTGTGTTATCTGATATAATTTAATGGCACATATTATATCAATATTTGTCGAGAGGCAGGGGCTGAATTTGTGATTCTTAGTAGTTTGAGGTGCGGCAACCAGGAAATAAATGTAATAATAATAAAATATAAGCTGAAAAATTAGCATATTTTGGTAAATGATGGGCGATGTATATTTTTACAGGGGTGGACCAAGGTCAATATTTTCGAGACCCAACGGTACACACAGACAAGTCATCTGGTACCGACAGACAATTCATAACTTCATTAATATTTTTCTTATTTTTTTCTTTATAGTTTTACACAATGAAAATTCTGTTCAGCATTTTACGAAATTTCAAAAAAAATGAAAGGATGTAACATCTGAAAACCAAAACTGCTTATGACAGGTCTCGGTTTCGCCACCGACCAGCCTGTTTTCACTTTTTTTACACAGACTGTTCTTGCCTGCAAGACTCTAGACTTGCTTCTGTGTCAGACGCGTTTCATACCGGATTCCGGCGGCAGAATAGTCCTCTGTGCGATGAGTCTGAGGCATTCGCGGAGATCGGTAGTCTGCGGGCTCTCTGCCGCCTCGGGGGGACTCTCCATTTCCAGCTGACCGCCCAGGCCCACATGCGACCCACCAGAAACACCTGTGTTCGAGGGCTAAAAACAAATGCAGACATTAGTGAAATAATATAGTCAACATTATGGGTGGGATTCTTAAACAATGAAACGCATAAAAGGCAGTCTTAGCTCAGTTTACTAACCGCAGTCTAATAAGACCTGTATTCCTAGCCTGTATTCTGTGCAGGTTTTCTATTTCAAGGGGGTTGGCGGGGCTACCCGGGTCAAGAATCTTTCAAGTTCTCTAATTTTTTTAATTTCACATATTTACTCTCCCAAAGCACCTCTACCTCAGATATATACAAACAATGTGGTGAGAAGGTGCACTTTTGGTTCAGTGCGTTCGTCACTGTATTTCGCTAGGCAAAAGTGCGCCAAAAAACCCGATAAATAGTCGTTAGTTGGACAGGTCTGTCTAGCTCAGACCAGATATGGCCAATCAAGCTGAAACTTGGCACTTTAGTTTTAATCGGTGTTGGGTAGGAGTTTGGTCTCAAAAGCATACATGTACACGGGGTCTCGGTCTGGGGGGGGGGCTTGTCCCGGAATTTTGGAAATTTTAGGGGGGGCTTGTCCCGATTTTTTGGTGGCGTGTACTGACAAAAACGCAAAAATCTCCACTTTTTGAGTAAAAATGGGTGGATAATTTTTGCAAAATTCGAATATTTTTAGCGATTTTTTCACTTTCTGCTCATTTTGGAAGCCTTTTACAGCGATCTGGGGCGATTTTGGGCACCGTTTTCAAGCACCAAGCAGGGGGGCTTGTCCCGACGGGTCAAATCTAAGGGGGGCTTGTCCCGGAATCTCAAATCTGGGGGGGGGGGCTTGCCCCCCCCAGACCCCCCATGTACATCTGTGCTCAAAAGAGGAGGTTCTGAAAGAGAGAGAGAGATAAGGATACTGGCATGCTCTATGTATTCGAATCCTGGCATTCAGTGGTTTGATGCCTTTGAATTTGAATAAGCACTTATTTTATACTTCGCATTTCAAAAATGTACACTTTAATTGGTTTTGAACAATTGATCTGCAAAGTTTTTACAAAAAACGTGAAAACCGCCATACTTTTTGACATAAATAAATACAACAATGAAACGCTTCCTTATAGTACTAAAAATATTTTTATACTCTATTGTATTTGTTAGTTGTGTCAGAATTTACGTCCCCCTGGCGCCTAAAAAGAGGCTTCCTTAGCTCAAATGCAAGAGGTCAAACCTCCTGGAGGGGTATCTGAAAGGCAAGCAATAGGCGTTCTGAGCTGTTATTCAGAATTAATCGTTAGCGGGTAACTAATACTATGAATGCATAGGAAGTCTTCTAAAAATTAATTCGGAGAGCGAAATCTCTGGGGGCCTTTTCACAAATTATATTAACTGGATTAGATTAACTAGATTAACTTCAGTAACTAAGAATTAGTTTGATGAAAGTTTATGAAACTTTGCATAATAACTAAACGATGTCATCTCCATCTGCTTGCAAAATTTTATACATTTTTGTTAATTCTATGTTGAGTTATGAAGTTAATCTATTTAATCTAATCCAGTTAATATAATTTGTGAAAAGGCCCTGGGGGAAAACTTTCACGTTTCACGTACGTACAATTTCCTTAGTTTCATTTAGCTTCAAGCGGACAAATAATCAATTGATGAAAAAAATTAGATTTTGGGATTACCGTAATCATCTGATAGATCTTCCACAACAACTTCGAAATTTTGAAGGAAAAAGATTGAAATTGCCTAGGAATTGAATTGCAATTACGAGACACAGAACATTTAGCAGTACACAATTTTAGTCAAACAGCTCAAAAAGTCCACAAATAGTTTTTATTAATAAAAATGTCAAACAGAAATTAGTTATTAAAGCATCCTCACTTAGTCACATTTCAAGTCATTAACTACATACCAACTAAAAAACTTTTGAAACGATCAATTAAAAACTTAAACTGTCAAATAAAGAAACTTACGGAATTTCCCGGAAGCATCACTAAAATCCACGAATTCCAAAAAAACTACAACCTCTAGTCCACCACGATATCGGGGAGACTGAATGGCCACAAGCAATAACGGGCATCTGGGCCCAGCTGTGAAATCTGGGATCAGCTCCCAGCCAATCAGATTGCAGCAGTTAAAGGCAACGGAAACTTAGGCTCCGCCCATTCTTTTGTGTACGTATTTATATTTTATGTACGTATCATTACTATTATTTGTTGGTCTAGTTTCTATTCAATTTTAGTGGTAATGAGTTGCGTTTTTTGTTTTTATGGAAATATTTAATCAGATTTTTATGCATTTTGTTGTCGTTCTAAATTAATTGTAATAATAATGTTTTCATGTTGAACAGTTTTACAAGTTGGTTTGCGGAATTTACTTGGTTTTTTTTTACTATTCAACAAACATTACATCTCCACGCTACCCTCAACAGTAATATTGGCGTTATGGAACGGATTTCGATAGCTTGAGCTAAAATTGCTGGTTTTTGAACGTACACACAAAGTTAGAATAGTTCGGCAAACCTGGAAACATGTGGAACAAGCTTTGAGGAAAGGGTGGGGCCGAAAATTCTTTACACCCACGGCCTATATCCCAATCCGCCGCTGATACGCATTGACATTACGCAGTTTTTTTTATTTATTTGTACATGTTTAGATATAACGCATAAAATCCGGTCCGTACAGTTTATAATTGGATCCGATTGAACATATTTTGTGTGTTTGCCCCCGAAAAAGGGTCAGAAACACAGCAGCAGCTTTAAATTTGACTAACTATTTTATGATATGCAAATTGCTGTGAACGGTTTCTGCATAATTTATGTTTTAATGATTGCCACTTCAAAAGCACTTCGTGAGGCCATTAAAAGTTAGATTGTTATTTTTTAATAATTCTGTTTACATATTCTAGCCACCGCTGCCAAAATACCGATACATTTGAGCACAAAGCATTTGGCTTTAGGTCTTTGTGTACTTTCGCAAAGTAGTGGAACATTTATTTACCGGTGTCACAAGAAAATGCACCACCCTCTTTGGAAAATCCGCCCCTCGGACACACTTTTCTAGAAAAATTTGTCCGGGGGCGGATTTTTCTGTGACACCGGATTAAACACCTAGACCTAGACCAGAATTACATACTAATTTATGCTTGCAATTAGTTCTTGTCGTAATGAAATCGGGTGTTTCTTAACGTCTCAGGGTCCAGCATTTTTGTTGATCAGACTTTAGTATATATTATTCTTTTACCGACCGAAATGTACTAGGCTCCCAAAGTCTGACAAAAAAATAGTTGCGCCATTTACGTATTTTCGTGGCATGACTTCTACAATTACTTGCTGTACTCGTGATTATACTATATTCAGAATCTCAACTTTCTCTGTAATTTTTGGTAAGTCGATTTTTCTACGTTAAATTACACTGGTGAGTTAAGTAGGTCGCTTGCATTGAGTAAATTGCAAATGCCATTTCAAGAGAGACACCAAAAATTGCAGAAAACCAAAATAAACACAACGGGGTAGGAGAAACCACAGACAGACCGTCTGGGCCCGATTTGTCGAAACAAATGTTCGTCGTTGAATATGTCATTTAAATCGAATCAATTCAATTCAAAATCTAACATTTTTAAAACTTTGTAGATTAGTACGCTGCGTTATTACGGTCGATTCATTTTTCAATAGGGCATACGGACAAACGGACATAGGGCACACGGACAAAGCAAGTTTTGTCCGTTTTTTCAATTCATACTTTTTAGGGCAAACAGACATTGGGACGTACGGACATACGGATGTACGGGCATACGGACAAAGGTGCGATTCATACTTTTGAGCCGTATGTCCGTTTGTCCGTATGCCCTACAATTTCGGGCAGAGTTGAACTGAATTTAACTTTGCCGGACATACGGACAAAGTGAAATTGTGCCGTTTTATACGGATGAACAAACATACGGCTGAAGGGCAAACGGGCATACGGCTGAACGGACGAAGGTATGAATCAAACGGCCGTTCTGCCGTTCATTTTGTCCGGATGTCCGTTCGTCCGTTTGCCCGTATGTCCGAATGTCCGTGTAAAAGTATGAATCGAGCCTTAGGTGTACTGATTAACAGAATTTCTTAAAAAAATAAATTAAATTTAGGTATTTTCACTCAAAACTCGGCAGCCGATCTGCAACAACGGTGATTTTCAAATTCGTACTTGGAAGCGATTACCGCCACGTTAACTATTTCCTTTGGAATATTGACACGCAAAGGTCACACTCACAAATTATTAATTTCTAACTCCACACACGAGTTTGTTAGTGAGACCAAATGGTCATAGCTAGCTAGTAGCTACCACATGACGTTAAAGTGTCAAACGCCTAGCTCACGTTAAGGGTGCATGATAAATTCTGGCAAGATTCTGGCAATTCGGTTATAGTTTAGGCATGTTTTGTACTAAAAATGAGCAGCGGACGTTAGCCTGAAATTCATTTCAAAACTCAGGAGTAAGTCCAGTCCGATTGGTCTTGGCTGAGGCTATGTCTATGCCTACCTATATGCCGAGCTTTGTGTTTTTGTAAAATAAAAAATCAGAAATTGTTCATCTGATTTGATTAAGTACATCTTAGACAAGTATTAATAATAGTCGTGCATATTATTAAAATATTAAAATTTTTTCCGCGCGTGCCTACCTACTCATTTAGTTTTAACTGATAATGTTAGATGCTTAAATTTCGACACAACCTTTGAGAGACACGGGCAAACGTTGTTTGTTGATGAAACTGAAACTGTACTTATCTGATGGCTAACGATTCCGAGTCGCAAACAAACTTTAGCCAGCTTGCTATTGAGCTGACAAAGCTGTGCTCTGGCAATCCGTGTATTGCGTTCTTGAAAACTGTTGCCGCCGTGAAAAAACGAAAGCCTGACATTTTGCAACGCAGCAATATCACCAGTGTGGACATTTTCGAAGAAGTTTTGGCAAGAGTTGACAGCGTCTGGCAGCTTCGGGCTGCGTTCTCGATTTTCAGCCTGCGAACTGGCTTTGCGGTCTTACAAATTGGTTGTATTGCGTCCAAAAATGAGACCCATGTTTTCATAAAAAATGTTCTGGATCTGACGCTTGCCTCAATCTGCTACTGGATAGTCGGTTACGCGTTGAAAGAAGGTGGTCCGGCTCAGTTTACAAAATTTTTTGGTTTTGGAAATTCCTTTTTTACGAACGTCAACGGCGAAAACATGGCGACTGTCTATACGGACTACTTTTTTTACGTTTCTTTTGCTGCGACCTCGACTACCATTGCTTCTGGTGGAATGGTGGAGCGAATAAAGCTGTCGGCTTATACGGTGTTTGCGGCAACTCACACTCTAACCCAATGCATACCCGTTGCTTGGTGTTGGAGCTCCAAAGGCTTTTTGAAAGAAGCCGGATTTTACGATTTCGCAGGTAAACAGGTACCAAAGCATTTTTGCGAAAAAATGTCCTTCCTACTTAAAATTGTAAAAAGTTCTAATGTAAGTATCACGTATAATTGTATTTAACAAGTTTTCCAAAGATGAACCATCATGACATCTGCGACTAATGAAACTGCAAATAGGCAGAAACGTAATTATTTCAATTTATTCATTCCATCCAAGTTTAGTTTATGTTTCAATATGTTTTTCAGTATTACCGTATTTCCTCGAATAGAGCCGCAAATATTTTACGCGGCCGCGTAGGGGCCGCGTATATACTATATATATATTCGGAATCTCAAACTCCTACGTTAATCTGGGTAGGTCAAATTTCTAGTGTTAGCTAACACTAGAAGAACAGGTACCTACCTCGCTGTCGCTGTTTTGCCACACATCGCGTAGCTAACAAATGGCAGACCTGTTTGTTTCAATCAGCAGCAAACATGTAATGCAAAATATGGGTGGGACTCGAACCACCACCACTCTGATCAGCAACCAGATGCTCGGCAGATGCACAGCATACGTGCACACTACCATTTGAGCCAACTGGGCTACGAATACTAATGCATTTTACATAGCTAATGAATACATTTTGAATGCAACAACAAGCGATGTTCGAAAAATGTCTTGCCAGCGTGTAAAATTATGTAGTTTTCCGCTGACACTTTGACAGTTATTAAAAATGAAATGAATTGCTTGAATTATAATCAACATTATTCATGCAATATCTTCCATTTACCTACCACACGGTTTTTGTTTAAAGCAGTTCGTGATTTCTTATGAACGATTGAATAACTTACAAGAGACGAAATTAACGTTTTTGTACCAGTGGTCTCATAGTGTAGTGGGTAGCACTCAGGATTCCGAATCCTGTGATCCGAGTTCAAGTCTCGGTGAGACTAACTTTTTTTAAAAGTTTAACACTATTTTTTT
>JASANF010010137.1:0-79552 GCA_030248245.1 Trissonchulus sp. WLG1_4 | reverse complement strand
TATTTAAATTTGCAAGTTTCAATACAACAGTACACAGTCCAGTTACAAAATGTTACATGTTATGGTGCATATTAAATAGTCTGCAAAGTTTGATCAAAGGAAGTTTTTCAGTACAAGTCATTTGTCGAATGTGACTTTAAATTTTTTTCAATCCTTTGTTTATTAACGACGCGGTTTCTTTGTTGCGAACGATGTGAAATATTCCGCCATCAGTTGCTGAGAATGGTCAGTTTTTATGAAATTATTTTATCTGGTGATAGCATAGAACTGTTTTTAGCCAATTTTGCACGTAACGCTGTTTATCGTCTTAGGTAACAGTAGATTTTGGATAACCACTGGCTTCAACTTTAATTTTCTAAAAGGCATTTATAAAATTTTTGAAAAGTTCAGAACTTTGTGACATTTCATCCCAGTGCCAAACTTCAGAAATTTTTCGTACATTATATGCCAATTGTATAGCCAGTCTAAGTTCCTCTGTTACCCACGTGCCGTGTAATATCCGATCCTCATCAGAGTGGGTACAAGTCTTTTTAGTTTTTTCATTACAACAAGCTGCGCAAAGAGGTACCATGAGTTTGCCATGAGCTTGGTAGGGTAAAACATGAAATAAAAGTTGCTTTGGTGGTAAAATGCAACACTGAATTAGATCAAAATACTTTGAAACACACTGAAATTTTTTTGTCATAACTTTTGAAGGCCCCACCGGATATGTTTGTGTTTTGTTCACCCAAGGATATTTACTAGTAACATCTAAGTGTTTGATACGCTCGGTTGGTTTAGATGCGGAATGATATAGGGAAGCTGGTGAAACGCGGCCTCCGTAAAATGCATCTTTAGGTCTCAGTTGACTGCTCTTCAATTTTAAATTGCTTATGAATTGATTCAGCAATTTGTTTTCAGCTAGTTCTGCATCCCATTCACACTCCCATTTTGTCACAACTACCTACAATATTTTTCGACTTCAGTTCCGCAATTGTTTTTTTAGTTTTTGCTCTCAAATTTTGCATAGATACACCAATAAGGGGATAAGTGGTGCTTGGAGTTGTGCATGATCGACAGCCGTGCCAAAAGCATCCTGTAAACACAAGTAACATAAGGGTAAGTTATGTGAGTATGTAACGATAACGCTGTCGCAACAATATAAAGTTGTTTTAACTAATAGTGCAGTAATATCATACCGAAAAAGCAAAAAGCTGTCCTTTCTTTATTTAAATTGTTGATGTAACCGTCGACATAAAACATGCCAACACGATTGTCGCCGTCAGAGCGAGCATGTGAAATGGGCACTTGTAAAATGTGTTCTAGCCAAGAAAGCCATGCAATCCATTTTAGTGAGTGCGCTTTTCTGTGCGGCATCCTATTTGCTGAAATGACTGAAATTGTTTTTTCAGGCATAAATTGTTTCTTGTATATAATGTTACAAGCCGAAGCTATCGTTATTGACCATGCAAATGGATCAATATCAGTAGTTTAATAATTTCTGAAATTGCTGACATGCAGTTGCTAAAATTTCAACATGCAATAAACTAATAGTTCGTCGCGTAAATTGTATAACTTTCCAGAATTTTCGTACAATTTTTTCTCGTTGTTGAGTGAATTGTTTTAGTTTTTAAACATTCAATTAATCAATTCCAAAACACTGCATATTTGGAAAGGGACCGACATGCCTTGATTTTTTGTGTGTTAAAAAAATAAGGAAAAACATCTTTAGCCATCTGAATCTATGAATTTTATATTATTGCTTATGTACATTACACCCTCTGAAAATTATTTTGGCTGGTTTAAGAGATTCATCAGACAGAAATTTTAGCACGGGCCAGGCGTCGTACGATTGAAAGTTGTGCGCAATCGTCGTTATTGTTTTCTTGGTAGTTTTTGCTCTAACGAACAAAAAATTCATGAATATTTTAATGCAGTTACTGCCATAGAAATGCGGCAGTTCCCCATGTTCTGTTTCAGCACAAGAAGATTGGGGACATGTATTCCAGTTTCTTGCATGGATTCAATATCGTAATATATGTACTCAAACCACAAACAATGCACTTAGTCAGTCCACATTTGGGTTTATTTGGTGTCAAGTTTCTTTTGCGATACAGTAACATTACAATGCCTACATTTAACAAACTGATCACATACCAGTTTTTTATGTTCATCGTAATAATGTTCTGTCCGCCATACACGTAAACAGTTTGTACAGAACTTATTTTTTACGACAGATACACTTGTGGCAGTATAGTTGACTTGGCGACAAAAAGGACATCCTTTTTTACACAAATGAATAGGACCATCATATTCTTTGTAACATTTTTTGCAGAATTGTTTTTGTTTAAAAATGCGGGCATTTTCGTAATGACGTCAAAATGTTTGGTATTTAGTAGTAAATTAATTTGTTTCACTGCGTTTGGGCATGTATATGTAGGAACACCAGGAGTAATAGCGGAGTAAACGTTTATTTGGTAGTCAGTTAAGTATTGTTGAAACTTTTCAATTTCATCCAAACCACAGGGCCCCATTTTAACTCCGACTTTTTCATGTAGTCGTAAGGCTTTTTCATATTGAGCTCCTTTATCAAAACTAGGTGTCAGGACCTCCTTATTTTTTCTTGACGCTTGTGCTTGGCGACTTGTTTAGCTACAACTATGGCTCGTGCACAACATAAATCATCCTTATTTTTAATTTTTATTAAACTTCGTTTAGGTGTTGCATACCATCTATAAGCACTTCGAGGACTTCCTAGACCTACGGGGAATTCTGTATAAATTAAGTTTAAGTTAACTGTCTCGTCAAGTTCGAAGTCTTCACTGCTATTCAAATGTTGACTATCCTATCCATAACCATATCAACGCTTGCATATTCAACTGTTACAAAAGGTATGGCTATCGGATAATTTAGACTGGGACTTCGCATCACTATTCTCATGTAGTCTTCGTCTGATAGATATTTTTTGATATAGTAAAAGATTTCCCCAAAAATGGTGTGAAGCTCTTCATATAGATCTTCATTATCGTCACTTTCTGATTTGAAAACTATTTTATAATCTTTAACTGTTGTCCTCAGGTTTAAGCTAGATGATATGTGTAGTCTTTTAATTTCGTATCGATTTGTTATAATTGTGTTAGGCTCAGTGACAATACTGGTAAAAACATCAAATTCTTTGGATTTTTTGAGCACTGCTGAACATGTTTTTCAAACCAAGTCTTAGAATAAAATAATTTTGAACATATGAAACATTGTAAAAGTGCTTTGCGCAAAGAATGCTGGTTGCGTATGTGAGTATTCAAATTATCTTTTCGATAAAAGGCCGACGTACATTGTGACCACTGGAACATTTCTAAACAAAAATATTTGACTAGTAGATTACCTAAAAAATTATTAGTACGACCGTATAATTCTTTTTGTTACATTTTATCGCAGCTTTGTTGTTTTATTGTCAAAATATCAATTATAATATGTTAATGCTATTAATAACGCTGTCAAATACAATAATGTAGACAAATTTAGAATACAGTATGTACCAGTGGCATGTTGCAAGGTGTCAACTCGTGTCTTTTAATGACAGTGCCTATTCTATTTGTATTTCAGGCCAACTTTCTGGAGCCTACCCCTAATCCGCTGTCTTTACAAAATAGACTTCTCAGTTCAAACGCTTTCAAAATTCCTGTTATTATGCACCAAATTAAAACTATGACTGTGACCAAAGGCACAAAAGTGTTCAATTTTGACAGAGCATTTTTGGGCAAACTTCCAAATCGTATTTATGCATTTTTTGTTAAATCTTTGGCGATTATAACACTTGAATTGCATAAAAACTCATTTAATTTTGGTTCGTGGCATTGCTCACGCTTTCAGGTGTATAAAAAAATGTACCCTTATTTACAAATGAAGGTATTTAATTAAATATAAACGAAAACACTTTCAACATGGCTTACTACTTCTTTCTTAAAGGTCTTGCAATCCCGATATAGGCATAACAAGAGAGGATTTCAAAGATGGTTACTTCATTATGACCGCTTATTTAACTCAAGACAGAAGTTCAGCGTGTGACTATCGTTCTCCACCTTCAAATGGAAAAGTTTCTATCCGATGCTGGTTTGAAGACGAAATTTTCGAAAATTTGCCTTGCTTTGTCGTGGGTAAATATTTTATAGACATATTCTTAAATCAAGAAAGAAATCCGCATTTTGAGGAACTATAAACGCTAAGCGTCAAGGGGAGAGAGGTAGGAGCGAAAGGGAAGGGGGTAAGAGAGGCAAACTCCTCCCGCCCTCCCCAGCCCCTTCCCGCGGGGGTTTTGACGAACAAAAAAGATCCTACGGCCCTTCTTTGCATTTAAGGCCTTTCAGGTGTCAAGTACAGTATAGTGAGTATAAAAGTTACTATTCTAAAAAACTATTTTTAACTATGAAGTTCATAGAATGTGATCTTAGAATTCAAACGCCATCTAGAATAGCACTAATTGGAAGTTCAGGGAGTGGTAAAACACATTTAGTATACACGCTTCACGCAGCCATTTTCCAAAATTTTGTTTCTTTGTGAAGTTGACCAGCCTCGTTATTTGAAAATTAAGTCCGAAATTCCAAATGTAGAATTCGTACAGGGCTTGGAAAATGAACGCTTAATTTTCCAAAAAGAAAACTGGCCTGACGGCGTGGTTGTTGTTATTGACGATCTACAGTATGCTAGTGGCCGTAGTGAAATTGTATATAAGTTCGCCAAAACCAAACGCCTTTAGAAATGATGACAAAGGCAATGGTATAAAATTCATGGAATCTATGAACTTTATATTATTGCTTATGTACATTACACCCTCTGAAAATTATTTTGGCTGGTTTAAGAGATTCATCAGACAGAAATTTTAGCACGGGCCAGGCGTCGTACGATTGAAAGTTGTGCGCAATCGCCGTTATTGTTTTCTTGGTAGTTTTTGCTCTAACGAACAAAAAATTCATGAATAATTTAATGCAGTTACTGCCATAGAAATGCGGCAGTTCCCCATGTTCTGTTTCAGCACAAGAAGATTGGGGACATGTACTCCAGTTTCTTGCATGGATTCAATATCGTAATATATGTACTCAAACCACAAACAATGCACTTAGTCAGTCCACATTTGGGTTTATTTGGTGTCAAGTTTCTTTTGCGATACAGTAACATTACAATGCCTACATTTAACAAACTGATCACATACCAGTTTTTTATGTTCATCGTAATAATGTTCTGTCCGCCATACACGTAAACAGTTTGTACAGAACTTATTTTTTACGACAGATACACTTGTGGCAGTATAGTTGACTTGGCGACAAAAAGGACATCCTTTTTTACACAAATGAATAGGACCATCATATTCTTTGTAACATTTTTTGCAGAATTGTTTTTGTTTAAAAATGCGGGCATTTTCGTAATGACGTCAAAATGTTTGGTATTTAGTAGTAAATTAATTTGTTTCACTGCGTTTGGGCATGTATATGTAGGAACACCAGGAGTAATAGCGGAGTAAACGTTTATTTGGTAGTCAGTTAAGTATTGTTGAAACTTTTCAATTTCATCCAAACCACAGGGCCCCATTTTAACTCCGACTTTTTTATGTAGTCGTAAGGCTTTTTCATATTGAGCTCCTTTATCAAAACTAGGTGTCAGGACCTCCTTATTTTTTCTTGACGCTTGTGCTTGGCGACTTGTTAAGCTACAACTATGGCTCGTGCACAACATAAATCATCCTTATTTTTAATTTTTATTAAACTTCGTTTAGGTGTTGCATACCATCTTTAAGAACTTCGAGGACTTCCTAGACCTACGGGGAATTCTGTATAAATTAAGTTTAAGTTAACTGTCTCGTCAAGTTCGAAGTCTTCACTGCTATTCAAATGTTGACTATCCTATCCATAACCATATCAACGCTTGCATATTCAACTGTTACAAAAGGTATGGCTATCGGATAATTTAGACTGGGACTTTGCATCACTATTCTCATGTAGTCTTCGTCTGATAGATATTTTTTGATATAGTAAAAGATTTCCCCAAAAATGGTGTGAAGCTCTTCATATAGATCTTCATTATCGTCACTTTCTGATTTGAAAACTATTTTATAATCTTTAACTGTTGTCCTCAGGTTTAAGCTAGATGATATGTGTAGTCTTTTAATTTCGTATCGATTTGTTATAATTGTGTTAGGCTCAGTGACAATACTGGTAAAAACATCAAATTCTTTGGATTTTTTGAGCACTGCTGAACATGTTTTTCAAACCAAGTCTTAGAATAAAATAATTTTGAACATATGAAACATTGTAAAAGTGCTTTGCGCAAAGAATGCTGGTTGCGTATGTGAGTATTCAAATTATCTTTTCGATAAAAGGCCGACGTACATTGTGACCACTGGAACATTTCTAAACAAAAATATTTGACTAGTAGATTACCTAAAAAATTATTAGTACGACCGTATAATTCTTTTTGTTACATTTTATCGCAGCTTTGTTGTTTTATTGTCAAAATATCAATTATAATATGTTAATGCTATTAATAACGCTGTCAAATACAATAATGTAGACAAATTTAGAATACGGTATGTACCAGTGGCATGTTGCAAGGTGTCAACTCGTGTCTTTTAATGACAGTGCCTATTCTATTTGTATTTCAGGCCAACTTTCTGGAGCCTACCCCTAATCCGCTGTCTTTACAAAATAGACTTCTCAGTTCAAACGCTTTCAAAATTCCTGTTATTATGCACCAAATTAAAACTATGACTGTGACCAAAGGCACAAAAGTGTTCAATTTTGACAGAGCATTTTTGGGCAAACTTCCAAATCGTATTTATGCATTTTTTGTTAAATCTTTGGCGATTATAACACTTGAATTGCATAAAAACTCATTTAATTTTGGTTCGTGGCATTGCTCACGCTTTCAGGTGTATAAAAAAATGTACCCTTATTTACAAATGAAGGTATTTAATTAAATATAAACGAAAACACTTTCAACATGGCTTACTACTTCTTTCTTAAAGGTCTTGCAATCCCGATATAGGCATAACAAGAGAGGATTTCAAAGATGGTTACTTCATTATGACCGCTTATTTAACTCAAGACAGAAGTTCAGCGTGTGACTATCGTTCTCCACCTTCAAATGGAAAAGTTTCTATCCGATGCTGGTTTGAAGACGAAATTTTCGAAAATTTGCCTTGCTTTGTCGTGGGTAAATATTTTATAGACATATTCTTAAATCAAGAAAGAAATCCGCATTTTCAGGAACTATAAACGCTAAGCGTCAAGGGGAGAGAGGTAGGAGCGAAAGGGAAGGGGGTAAGAGAGGCAAACTCCTCCCGCCCTCCCCAGCCCCTTCCCGCGGGGGTTTTGACGAACAAAAAAGATCCTACGGCCCTTCTTTGCATTTAAGGCCTTTCAGGTGTCAAGTACAGTATAGTGAGTATAAAAGTTACTATTCTAAAAAACTATTTTTAACTATGAAGTTCATAGAATGTGATCTTAGAATTCAAACGCCATCTAGAATAGCACTAATTGGAAGTTCAGGGAGTGGTAAAACACATTTAGTATACACGCTTCACGCAGCCATTTTCTAAAATTTTGTTTCTTTGTGAAGTTGACCAGCCTCGTTATTTGAAAATTAAGTCCGAAATTCCAAATGTAGAATTCGTACAGGGCTTGGAAAATGAACGCTTAATTTTCCAAAAAGAAAACTGGCCTGACGGCGTGGTTGTTGTTATTGACGATCTACAGTATGCTAGTGGCCGTAGTGAAATTGTATATAAGTTCGCCAAAACCAAACGCCTTTAGAAATGATGACAAAGGCAATGGTATAAAATTCATGGAATCTATGAACTTTATATTATTGCTTATGTACATTACACCCTCTGAAAATTATTTTGGCTGGTTTAAGAGATTCATCAGACAGAAATTTTAGCACGGGCCAGGCGTCGTACGATTGAAAGTTGTGCGCAATCGCCGTTATTGTTTTCTTGGTAGTTTTTGCTCTAACGAACAAAAAATTCATGAATAATTTAATGCAGTTACTGTCATAGAAATGCGGCAGTTCCCCATGTTCTGTTTCAGCACAAGAAGATTGGGGACATGTACTCCAGTTTCTTGCATGGATTCAATATCGTAATATATGTACTCAAACCACAAACAATGCACTTAGTCAGTCCACATTTGGGTTTATTTGGTGTCAAGTTTCTTTTGCGATACAGTAACATTACAATGCCTACATTTAACAAACTGATCACATACCAGTTTTTTATGTTCATCGTAATAATGTTCTGTCCGCCATACACGTAAACAGTTTGTACAGAACTTATTTTTTACGACAGATACACTTGTGGCAGTATAGTTGACTTGGCGACAAAAAGTACATCCTTTTTTACACAAATGAATAGGACCATCATATTCTTTGTAACATTTTTTGCAGAATTGTTTTTGTTTAAAAATGTGGGCATTTTCGTAATGACGTCAAAATGTTTGGTATTTAGTAGTAAATTAATTTGTTTCACTGCGTTTGGGCATGTATATGTAGGAACACCAGGAGTAATAGCGGAGTAAACGTTTATTTGGTAGTCAGTTAAGTATTGTTGAAACTTTTCAATTTCATCCAAACCACAGGGCCCCATTTTAACTCCGACTTTTTCATGTAGTCGTAAGGCTTTTTCATATTGAGCTCCTTTATCAAAACTAGGTGTCAGGACCTCCTTATTTTTTTTGACGCTTGTGCTTGGCGACTTGTTTAGCTACAACTATGGCTCGTGCACAACATAAATCATCCTTATTTTTAATTTTTATTAAACTTCGTTTAGGTGTTGCATACCATCTATAAGCACTTCGAGGACTTCCTAGACCTACGGGGAATTCTGTATAAATTAAGTTTAAGTTAACTGTCTCGTCAAGTTCGAAGTCTTCACTGCTATTCAAATGTTGACTATCCTATCCATAACCATATCAACGCTTGCATATTCAACTGTTACAAAAGGTATGGCTATCGGATAATTTAGACTGGGACTTCGCATCACTATTCTCATGTAGTCTTCGTCTGATAGATATTTTTTGATATAGTAAAAGATTTCCCCAAAAATGGTGTGAAGCTCTTCATATAGATCTTCATTATCGTCACTTTCTGATTTGAAAACTATTTTATAATCTTTAACTGTTGTCCTCAGGTTTAAGCTAGATGATATTTTTTTCGGCTCTTTGTTTTTTTTTTTTTATTTTTTTTATTTGTGTAGTCTTTTAATTTCGTATCGATTTGTTATAATTGTGTTAGGCTCAGTGACAATACTGGTAAAAACATCAAATTCTTTAGATTTTTTGAGCACTGCTGAACATGTTTTTCAAACCAAGGGCCTATTCCTTTACCGGATTAAAGGGTTAATTATAATCGGACTAAACGATTTAAAAATTAAGCTTAAAAATGCCATTCCAAAACCTCCGGATTAAACGGACTTAACTTCTAGCGCGCTGCTTTTTAGTCGGACTAAACGGACTTAACTATGCACGCTAATGTTAAGCGTGCATGTTAAGTCCGTTTAGTCCAGTAGTAGTTTTGGAATGGGGTCAGACTAAAATTAAGCCACTGACTTATTATAACTCGTTTAGTCCGTTTAGTCCGATTTGTCATTCCAAAACCTCGGACTAAAATAAGTCCAGTCCGTTTAATCCGGTAAAGGAATAGGCCCCAAGTCTTAGAATAAAATAATTTTGAACATATGAAACATTGTAAAAGTGCTTTGCGCAAAGAATGCTGGTTGCGTATGTGAGTATTCAAATTATCTTTTCGATAAAAGGCCGACGTACATTGTGACCACTGGAACATTTCTAAACAAAAATATTTGACTAGTAGATTACCTAAAAAATTATTAGTACGACCGTATAATTCTTTTTGTTACATTTTATCGCAGCTTTGTTGTTTTATTGTCAAAATATCAATTATAATATGTTAATGCTATTAATAACGCTGTCAAATACAATAATGTAGACAAATTTAGAATACAGTATGTACCAGTGGCATGTTGCAAGGTGTCAACTCGTGTCTTTTAATGACAGTGCCTATTCTATTTGTATTTCAGGCCAACTTTCTGGAGCCTACCCCTAATCCGCTGTCTTTACAAAATAGACTTCTCAGTTCAAACGCTTTCAAAATTCCTGTTATTATGCACCAAATTAAAACTATGACTGTGACCAAAGGCACAAAAGTGTTCAATTTTGACAGAGCATTTTTGGGCAAACTTCCAAATCGTATTTATGCATTTTTTGTTAAATCTTTGGCGATTATAACACTTGAATTGCATAAAAACTCATTTAATTTTGGTTCGTGGCATTGCTCACGCTTTCAGGTGTATAAAAAAATGTACCCTTATTTACAAATGAAGGTATTTAATTAAATATAAACGAAAACACTTTCAACATGGCTTACTACTTCTTTCTTAAAGGTCTTGCAATCCCGATATAGGCATAACAAGAGAGGATTTCAAAGATGGTTACTTCATTATGACCGCTTATTTAACTCAAGACAGAAGTTCAGCGTGTGACTATCGTTCTCCACCTTCAAATGGAAAAGTTTCTATCCGATGCTGGTTTGAAGACGAAATTTTCGAAAATTTGCCTTGCTTTGTCGTGGGTAAATATTTTATAGACATATTCTTAAATCAAGAAAGAAATCCGCATTTTGAGGAACTATAAACGCTAAGCGTCAAGGGGAGAGAGGTAGGAGCGAAAGGGAAGGGAGTAAGAGAGGCAAACTCCTCCCGCCCTCCCCAGCCCCTTCCCGCGGGGGTTTTGACGAACAAAAAAGATCCTACGGCCCTTCTTTGCATTTAAGGCCTTTCAGGTGTCAAGTACAGTATAGTGAGTATAAAAGTTACTATTCTAAAAAACTATTTTTAACTATGAAGTTCATAGAATGTGATCTTAGAATTCAAACGCCATCTAGAATAGCACTA
This sequence comes from Trissonchulus sp. WLG1_4, assembly GCA_030248245.1. NCBI lineage: Eukaryota > Metazoa > Nematoda > Enoplea > Enoplida > Ironidae > Trissonchulus > Trissonchulus sp. WLG1_4. The sequence goes on along the minus strand of JASANF010010137.1, from coordinate 68,619 downwards.
ATTGGAAGTTCAGGGAGTGGTAAAACACATTTAGTATACACGCTTCACGCAGCCATTTTCCAAAATTTTGTTTCTTTGTGAAGTTGACCAGCCTCGTTATTTGAAAATTAAGTCCGAAATTCCAAATGTAGAATTCGTACAGGGCGTGGAAAATGAACGCTTAATTTTCCAAAAAGAAAACTGGCCTGACGGCGTGGTTGTTGTTATTGACGATCTACAGTATGCTAGTGGCCGTAGTGAAATTGTATATAAGTTGTTAACTATGTACAGTCATCATTATAATTTGACAGTTTTTTGTTATGGCAGTCTGCGTTTTTAAGTAATAAAATTTCCGCGTGTTTATCCAGACAACTAAACCACCTGTTTTTGCTCACAACTAGACGCGATCTTTTGAGCATCAGTCTGTTGGGAAAACAAATGATGCCGGGCAAAAATAAAGCGTTTATGGATATATATGAAACCGCCACAAATGAGCGTTCTTTTGGATTTCTTTGGGTAAATTTGTGCCTCTTTAGTTCACGAGATTTGCAATTTCTGGCTTCACTTCCGCATGAAGCTAAACAAGTTGTATACAAACCTTAACTCAAGGTAGTACTGCAAGCAGTGATATAAAACAGCTTAAAACTCCGTTATTAGTAAAATGTCGTCTGTTGTATTGAAAAATTTTAACGTACTTGATTTGCTAGTTGTTGCTGATCTTCGACGAATTCGTTCCTTAATATCTGAAGCTCCAAATTCTTTTTTAGATGCAATAGCTGAAATAGCGTACAATTTATTGCGCACAAAATCGATAGAAATTCCTGCTCAGTACTTGCGAATACTCAAACAACAAAAAAGTTATTAAACTTCTTTGTAATCAAAGTTCTAGTCACGCTGAAAAGCATAAGCAACTTAGCGTGCGCCTGGTTTATTGAGGCTGATGCTTATTTTGACACTGCCTATTTTGCATAAAATAAATGAAAAGAAACCTTAAACGATACTTTTTAATGCCAGAATCATTGGCTTCGACAAATGATACGGAATTTAACAGTCACGCTTTGCAAATACTTGCTGATGAAAGTAAAACTGAACAGGACAAAAAACAAGCTCTTATCAAACTGTGTACAAACAGTTCTGATCAAAAAAATTTGGACTGGATAATCGAATATGTGCCAAAGTTAGGTCAGCGCAAAGCTAAATTATTGCTAAAGTATATTGCTAGTAAAATTAATGTTTCTGAGGACGGTGATTTTATTACCATGGGCGACGACGGAGCTGAAAACAATTTATCCAACGTAGTAGATTTAGTCCGATTTGTGGTTACACCAGCCCATATAAAACTGCAGCGGCCTGTGTATGCATTTTTTTATAAAATCTAACGTTCCCAAAGCTGTTTATGGGTCAGGTAAAACTTCATGTTTCCGTAATCAACGTAAGAGTGGTGCAAACAACTATCATCAACATCAAACTGGATTTAGTTGTTTTCATGACAAAAGGTGTAATAAAGTACAGTAATTTATACCAACTTGACACTGTTACAAACAGACTATCATTACTGTGGGGGTTTCATTCTCCCATAAAACACGTTTGAGTATAATACAACAGTTTATTTACTAATCAGTAAGACAGACTGTCGAGTAATTATGTTAATCGTTTATTTCAACGTGTACAGTAATATACATGAAATGCAGGGTTTGTTACATCTGCAAGAATGCTTATTATTTGCATCATTTTATAAACGCGTCATTGACTTGTTTTGAATAAAAGTGCTTCAATAAAAATTTTCAACTGCAATGCTCTATGGTAAGCACATGAAGTGGAACTAGTTATCATATCATCAGCGTGCACACGACAGCGCATATTTTTTTGTACTGGTAACTGACTATACTTAGGGCATCCAAAAAAATTGTGCGTCAATAATCGTTTGAAATGTCCCGTGCTGCAATAAAGTTTGCTTTAATAATTTACACTGGTAGGGTCCTTTGGCAATTATCATTTGTGGTTTGTACTTTCGAATAATTGCACTAATGAGTTAAATGAGCTTGGAAAAGCCACATCCATCTTTTATGTCAAACTTGATGTTTGCGTGTTTGATTTTTTTTGACTACAAATTTTTGATGTTCGTAAAACTCTCAGAATTTAAATGGTGATCGAAGAGTGGCAACAAATGAGTGAATAATAACACCGTTTTCAATCAGCATGTAAGCTAGTTCGAAACAAATGTCACCAAAACGGGGAATACTCACTGTATTTATAGTAATAATTAAAATATTTTTGTTATCGTTGGATTCCAAAACAGGCATGATTGACGTGTTCCAATACAAGTTTCTGTAATGCACAAAATACATTGCTCAACAAACATTTAACTAGTAGTTCTTACTCACGTATATTTTTTAGTGTGTAATTTTTTACATAAAACTACTACAAAGTAAAAACTTTTTCACAGACGTCAACGGCTTCTGTCAAATATTTAGGGTGAACTAAGTGTTTTGTAAACAGACCAGTTTTCATTTTTTTCGTGCTAACTGTTTGGATACAGTTGAAGTTTATTACATACTCATATTAGTAGCTTGAGTACATTTTCTTTGACAACCTCAATTCAGTTAGCGTTTTCACCCTGCGCAAAAAGTCAAATTTAAAACAGTCTTTGCGCGTCAAAAATTTATTGGTTTTTGTGATTGTGAAAGTCATTCTAAACAGATTTGTATCAAACACTTCTCACTTTAATACACCCCTTTACATACTTTGTTTTGAAGAGTGACCCACAATGCATCCCATAACTAAACTGCCTCGTATTGACAAAGAACCAGAATGTGAGATAAACACCGAGTCTTCTCAAAACAATAGAATAATTGAAATGGAGAAAAAGGAAAAAAACGTGGTGCCTGTAGCAATACCTGCGAATTATCTACCATTATTTATGCAAGATACATTTTCCCAGTCGAGGTCAAACTATTAATTTGCGCAACTTTTACTGAGCTCGTGACAGTGTGTCTAAGCAGTATACCCTCAATATTAATGGTAATTGCATCATTCGCGCTGGTAAGGGCATAAATTTGACACCAAAACAAGCCGCTAAAACTGTGTGCGTCATCAAGACTATGCTAGAACGAATGAACTACGATAAAAAATTTATTTTTGGTGACGAAGGCGATTTTTAAACTACATATATAGAGGACAGAGTTAGTGTATTATAAACAATTTCATCGTTAAATATTACCTGTAATTTGTTTTGACTGCATTACTCTGTAATGGTAAATCTCCGCAACTTATGGTATAATCCACGGTTCAGGAGTGCTCTTTCTGGCATCAAAACTTTTTGCAACAACGCTCGCAAATCAGGCTTGCCGGTAATTGTGCGAGAAGTGAAATCATGGCTGCAACAGCAGATAATTTACTCACAAACTAAATACCCACCGTAAAAATTTAAAAGAAATCCTGGTATATCTACATTATATGAAACTTGGACAGCTGATTTAGCCGACATGTCAAATTTGAGTAAATGGAAAAACGGCGTACATTTTTTTGTGTACAAGGAATTTCTGAAGTTAGGCACTGGAATGAAATGTCGCAAAGTTCTGAACTTTTCAAAAATTTTATACATACCTTTTTGAAAATAAAAGTTGAAGCCAGTGGTCATCCAAAATCTACTGTTACCGAAAAAGATAAACAACGTTACGTGCAAAAATGGAAAGAAAAACAGGACTTCAGCTAGATCACACAAAAATTGAATACAATGCTAGCAAAAGAACGTATGGAAAATTAATATTGAACAGGTAAACTTTTAGCAGCTTTTTAAATCAAGTGAGTTCTGAATTTTTTCGTTCCAGTTGTCAGTTTTTAACTTTTGATTAAATACATGACTTGGCATAATTTTTTAGTTTTTGGGGAAAATTTGGTCAAAGAGAAGACCTTGACAAGACAACATATGTGACAACCTACGATCAGTTGGTGAAGGTTATCCGCAATGAACAAACTAAGACCACAAATGCTCTTTTAGTTGGCGAGAATTTGCCAAAGCTTCAATATAGAGACAAAAAAAATTTTGCTATACCAGCTCCTTTAAAGTTTCAACAATGTCGTAATTGCTGCGTTCACTACAGCCTATGCAAGACTTAAACTATACAGTTATACCCTCTATAGTTATACAGTTACTATATTTTTTTTTTTTTTTTTTTAAAAATTTTAAAAGGTTTGATATGGATTTAAAAGGAATAGAAGAAATTGTATTAAAAAATGATAATGATTAGAGAATGAAATGTAAGACCCAGCCCTTAAAGTTTCAACAATGTCGTAATTGCTGCGTTCACTACAGCCTATGCAAGACTTAAACTATACAGTTATACCCTCTATAGTTATACAGTTACTATACCCTCTCGGAAAGCGGTTATTGTACTATGACACAGACAATGTCATATTTGTTTTAACCGACCTCAATACCGATTTTAAAGAAGGTGACTATCTTAGAGACTTGAAAGAAGAATTAGCTGATAAATATGGCAAAAGCAGTTTTGCTACAGAGTTCTGGTCCACAGGCCCTAAAAGCAGTGAAAACATCCACAAGAACTGGACATGCGGAACAAAAAATTAAAGAAATCAAACCACACGATAAAAACAGTTCTATACTATCACCAGATAAAATAATTAATTTGATAAAAACTGACCATTCTCAGCAACGGATGGCGGAAACTTTCAACATTGTTTGCACAAAGAAACCGCGTTGTCAATAAACAAAAACGGATTGAAAAAATTTAAAGTCACATTCGACAAATGACTTGTACTAAAAAACTTCCTTTGATCAAACTTTGCAGACTATTTAATATGTACCATAACATGTAACATTTTGTAACTGGAATGTGTACTGTTGTATTGAAACTTGCAAATTTAAATACACAACTCGTAATTTACAATATATACACTTACAGAAACTAGACAATTACACAAACTAGTCGTGTTTTGAAAACGCGTTAGAAACCTTCAGGGGCTAAAAGGGGATGCATAACTACTGTTTTGACAACAGAAGTCCTAAAAAAATTGAAAAGTACTGTAAAATTACACTGCTAATTTACACTATTCTTAACCGGTATACATGTATAGATTTACTCACATTCCAAAGGGTTGCCTGCCACGTGGAATTTTAGGATAATAAAAAATTTTTTAAAAAGCTGGTCTTAAAAATCTCAAATCTGGAGAAAATTGCCCCCAACATGTACGTTAACATTTCAACTATTTTTAAATAAAGGGGCGTCACAAACGTAAACTTCAGAATTCTACCACATAAATAATTCAATGTGTTAGCAACTGTTAGTTAAGGCTTGAACAACTGAAACAAATTCTCGGTCATTTGACTTGTCCTATAATTATGTTATAATGCAGTAATTGAATGTCTATTTGCCACCCCTACTTATTACAACTTACACTCTAGGCTATAAATTTTGAATTCTATTGAAATAGAGCTGACATGGAGGTAATTATGTGATTTGACGAAATGAGACGTTCTTTTATAAAATCAGACGTTTTATAAAATGAGACGGGGTGGTTTTAGAGAGGCAGTTATTTTGGTCAACGTGCTGAGTTGATTTATAAAAAGATATAAGTGCAATTCCTGCATTGTTTATTTCTGTTCTCACCATTTTGATATATATTTTTTGGTGTGCAAAAACGGGTATGATCCATTTTTCATACATTATGTTTCTGAAGTTGTGTATTAATGCAGTGGTAGTTTGTTGAATCTTAATTAGTAACGGTATTTAATATACAAATCAGGTAGATTAATATTTTCAAACTAAACTAATTAGTTCAAAGACGTGTTCAAATTTTTATTTAACCTTAGAATGTTTCATCTGAAAAAATTTTAGGTGTGTTATCACGTATGCACCTTAGATTGTCATTGATTGAAAAAACTTTGTTCAAGTGAGTTGATATTCTTTAAAATTAGACTAGATCTTGGTTTTTTAAAACTTATGAGATGAAAAAATTCCAATTTTTTATTAAGAATTGCACAGACAATAAATTGCACAGTGAAATACAAACTAAAAACTAGAAGTAATCAGTCACAAAAAAATCCCAATTCGCAAATTTGCCACTTCATTAAAAATCTGCTTGCACTTTTTTACATATGCGCCCTAGATATAATTTCGTGCTAATGTTTTCGAGCGTGATACACAAGGTTGTTGGGATGTTCATTCTTTTTGTTCTCCGGCGTGGGCATTTCTTTTCAACGTTGAAATCTCTGCCAATGAAGTTTAAAAACGTCACTATATGTGTTTGTTTCATTTGAAAAGTGTGCCAATTCTCACTCACTAGTTCAAATACTAAGTGCTAGTCTGCAGCTAGAAGTGGGTGTCATGCTAATAAACAAATACTGTTTTTTCTTGACAATAAATAAGACTGAAGTTACCAGAATATTATTTTAGTTATTAAGTAGTTGTATAACTTTTCTAGGGAAGCGCGGGAAACTAAGCTTCAGTAGTTACTGCCCTTTGCACAGTTTCAGAAAAGCATTGTTTTTTTCTGAAGGTGAAGTAAAGTGGGGAAAATAAATTTTAGAGCACTATCTAAAACAAAACATTTCAGCTCGATAATCAATTATAATTGTTTTGATTGATACAAAACTTGTACAACAGTACAAAAACTAAAACAAAAATTACATACTATACAATTTCTTTTGAACCTATCAATTGAAATTTTTATTTTATTCGATAGCGCATATAGCACCTGAGGGTGCTATTTGCGCTATTTAGGCGCTATTTTGTGCTATCGGCTATTTGAATGAAAACTTTTGTACTTTTTAGTACGTATACAATCTCTCAATTAAAATTAAAAAGTTTAAAATTCTTTTCAAGTTTTACTTTGTGTTTTAATAAATGATATAAAAAAATAGCGCATATAGCAAAACGATAGCGCATCAAAGTGCTATAAGCGCTATTTTTTTCATAGGCTTAAAAAATAGCGCTAATAGCACCTGAGGGTGCTATTTGCGCTATTTAGGAGCTATTTTGTGCTATTGGCTAATTTATTGACATTTTTTGTACTTTTTACTATGTATACGATCCCTTAATAAAAAAAATAAATTTAAAATAATATTAAAATTTTCGTTTGTCTTCTGGTCGATGATATAAAAAAATAGCGCTTATAGCAAAACGATAGCACATCAAAGTGCTATAAGCGCTATTTTTTCATAGGCTTAAAAATAGCGCTTATAGCACGTGAGGGTGCTATTTGCGCTATTTAGGCGCTGTTTTTTCTGCTATAAGCTAAATTACTGATTATTTTTTGCACTTTTTATTACAAATACGATCCCTGAATTAAAAAAAAATATTAAAATTATTACTAAAAGGGTAAAAAGATTCAGTAAGCGCCCACCCCCCCCTCCCCCCCGGTTCTTGGGTTTGTAGGCTTTCCATACCTGGCTCCTATTAGTCAAAATTCTAGGCAATCACTCAACATGACTTTCCATTTTTCGCTCCTATTGGTTACGCAAAATGAAACCCTAGAACGGTAAGAAGATTCAGTAGGCGCCCACCCCCCCCCTCCCCCCTTTGTTGGGTTTGTAGGCTTTCCATCCCTCGCTCCTATTAGTCAAAATTCTAGCCAATCACCAAACATGACTTTCCATTTTTCGGTCCTATTGGTTACGCAAAATGAAACCCTAGAAGGGTACAAAGATTCAGTAGGCGCCCACCCCCCTCCCCCCCGGTTGTTGGGTTCATAGGCTTTCCATCCCTCGCTCAGGCGCCCAACCCCCCCCTCCCCCCCTCCTCTCCCAAAGCTTATGAACCCAACAACCGGGGGGGAGGGGGGGGTTGGCGCCTACTGAATCTTCTTGCACTTCTAGGGTTTTATTTTACGTAACCAATAGAAGCGAAAAATAGAAAGTCATGTTGGGTGATTGCCTAAAATTTTGACTAATAGGAGGGAGGGATGGAAAGCCTTCAAACCCAACAACCGGGGGGAAGGGGGGGGTGGCCGGCCGGCCGGCCAGAACGGCCGAATTTTAGGATAAAACCAGTCCAGAGTGTCATTTCGGCATAAACTTAGCCTGCCGGATTGTTATGCCGGCCTAATTTTGTCAATCGGTTGAATTTGGCTGGCTGGCCGGTGTTTTTAACCGGCCGGCCGGCCGATTTTGACCGGCCGGCTGATTTTAGCCGGCCGGCCGGCCGGCCGGCGACCATCAGGCCGGCCGGCGGCCGGCCGGCCGGCCGAAAATTCCGGCCGGTCACAAACACTAATTGTAGGCAATTGTAGGGCTTTCCATCCCTCGCGCCTATTAGTCAAAATTGTAGGCAATTACCCAACATGACTTTCCATTCTTCGTCCTATTGGTTACGCAAAATGAACCTTTAGAATGGTAAAAAGATTCAGTAGGCGGCCAACCCCCCCCCACTCCCCCGGGGTTGGGTTTGTAGGGCTTTCCATCCCTCGGTCCTATTAGTCAAAATTGTAGGCAATTACCCAACATAATTTTCCATTCTTCGCTCCTATTGGTTACACAAAATGAAACCCTAGAAGGGTAAAAAGATTTTTAAAGTATTCTCCAGCATATTAATATTCTACTAAAAACAGATCATTAAAAGAAAAAACCAAAAAACATATATAACTTACTTGTTAAGCAGGAAAAGAACCAGAAATAGTTTAAAGCAATAATGAGTTAATAATCATAATAATATAGAAATAATCAAGTCCAAGCAGCGTCCAAGCGCCTAAATAGCGAAAATAACACCATCTGGTGCAATAAGCGCTATTTTTTAAGCCTACGAAAAAAATAGCGCTTATAGCACTTTGATGCGCTATCGTTTTGCTATATGCGCTATTTTTTATATTGTCGACTAGAACACTAACAAAATTTTAAAAATAATTTTAAAACTATTCTAATTTATTGAGGGACCGTATACTCACTAAAAAGGACAAAAATTTTCAATAAATTAGCCAATAGCACAAAATAGCGCCTAAATAGCGCAAATAGCAGCCTCAGATGCTATAAGCGCTATTTTTTAAACCTACGAAAAAAATAGCGCTTATAGCACTTTGATGCGCTATCGTTGTGCTATATGCGCTATTTTTTTGTATCGTCGACTAGAACACAAACAAAAATTTAAAAATAATTTTAAAATTTTTCTAATTTATTGAGGGACCGTATACTTACTAAAAAATACAAAACTTTTCAACAAATTAGCCAATAGCACAAAATAGCGCCTAAATAGCGCAAATAGCACCCTCGGGTGCTATAAGCGCTATTTTTTAAGCCTATGAAAAAAATAGCGCTTATAGCACTTTGATGCGCTATCGTTGTGCTATTTGCGCTATTTATGCAATATTTTTTATATCGACGTCCAGAACACAAATGAAAGTTTTAAAATACTTTTAAAATTCTTTTTGTTTATTGAGGGATCGTATACGTGCTAAAAAGTACAAAACTTTTCAATAAGTTAGCCAATAGCACAAAATAGCGCCTAAATAGCGCAAATAGCACCCTCAGGTGCTATAAGCGCTATCCAAGATCAGCATCACTATTTAAAGGGAAATTAACACAAACACCAATAGGCCAGCGTAGCTCAGTCGGTAGAGCGTTAAGCTAGTAATCTAGCAATGGGTGGTTCAAATCCCCCCTGGCCATTTTTCTGTCGAAGTTTCATCCATATCCAAAAAAATAGCACATATAGCACCGTCGATAGCGCTTATAGCGCAAATAGCGCATATAGCACTCCCAAAAAGCGCTATAGCGCAAATAGCGCCTATAGCACCTTCGATAGCGCATATAGCGCAAATAGCGCATATAGCACCCCCAACAAGCGCTATAGCGCAAATAGCGCATATAGCACCTTCGATAGCGCATATAGCGCAAATAGCGCATATAGCACCCCCAAAAAGCGCTATAGCGCAAATAGCGCATATAGCACCTTCGATAGCGCATATAGCGCAAATAGCGCATATAGCACCCCCAAAAAGCGCTATAGCGCAAATAGCGCATATAGCACCTTCGATAGCGCATATAGCGCAAATAGCGCATATAGCACCCCCAAAAAGCGCTATAGCGCAAATAGCGCATATAGCACCTTCGATAGCGCATATAGCGCAAATAGCACATATAGCACCCCCAAAAAGCGCTATAGCGCAAATAGCGCATATAGCACCTTCGATAGCGCATATAGCGCAAATAGCGCATATAGCACCCCAAAAAAGCGCTATAGCGCAAATAGCGCATATAGCAAATTCCATAGCGCTTATAGCGCTTATAGCGCATATAGCGCATAAAAAAAGCGCTATAGCACAAAAAGTGCTATTTCGATTTCGCTTACACGCGTTCGTTACCCTGCAATGTTGATAGCATCTTTGGAAGTTGTTCTACTGCCAAAACAAAATTAAGTAATGTGTATCATTAATTTATACTGATTTTGTCAGGATCAATTACCAAAATATAATCTTGATATGAATATATTGGAAAGAACTGACTGACATTCTAATACTAATAATAACCTATCTTAATTCATTATAATCCGTAGAAGGTCCAACAACAAACGTTGGCTGAAACTGGTGCGACTGGACTGTCCCATTTTAATGTCACAAAAGAGTTCTTGCCAAAAAAAACTTGGCGATTTGTCCGTGATGAAACCGGTTTTTATGCAACTGGTATTTCTGGGTCTTATAGAGCAATTTGTGACATTGTCAGTTGCGAACCGTCAGAGTCTGCGTGAACCCAAAAATACAAATTTACTGGCGCATATTTGCCGTAAGACTGACAAATCTATGCCAGGATTGCCAGGTCATCATTTTACATTTTTGGTACTGAGACCTAATTTCCAGCCCCTGATGATGACTGTGGTCTAGCCAGTCTCAAATATAAATTTTGGTTCAAAGACGATGGTTAGTGCTCTCAATGACAAATACGGTTTTGTTCTTTAAGCCTTTGCTAAAACTTGTTTAGTATCTATGTGTTCTCAATGTTGGTCATACAAGAAATTACATTTTTAGTAATGAAACTTATACTATGTAATTTAGTAGCATAAAATCGTATTTAAAACAGAATGTACAAAGTACCCACAAAAATTGCATTTTAAATGTGAACGGTTGTTCCTGATGGGACGAAACGTTTTAAGACAAGTGTTACCCCCTAGGCACTGTCTCTATGCGTTTTGGAACCACAGGTCTTTCTTTTTTCCTGAGCACTTACTGCAGCAGTGGCAATTACTTCGACCTATTTGGGAAGGCTTTATCATGGTGTCAGTCAACACACAGGCCAAAATTCATGAAGTTCCGTAGAGGTACAAAACGGCTAGTTATGGTTTATAATTTTTGCCTAAAAACAAGTTATATGTATATTTTCATTAACGTTAAAACTATATTACAGCATTGTATGTATTCATCTCGAGTTTAAAACTAAATTCCAATTTTACAACGCAACAGGTATTTAAGTTCTGCTATAACTTGTATGCTGTAGTGCAAAGTACGCTTCGTGTGTGCGGCTGTATATTTCATTGTGCGTTTGCTGTACATTGTGCATTGTACACATTGTACTGTACATTGTCTGTGTTCATTGTTGCTAGCCACTGCAAAGTGCAGAAAACTGTCTTTGTGTGTTTGTTGACTGTTATTGTATTACCTACACAGCGTGTCTGTTGTGTTGCTGTCACTATGCATTTACTTTTCTGTTGTGGCTGGTGCCGTAAACTGATTCTGTGTGCGTGTCTACGTTTACAGCATGTCTGTCGTTGTATATGTCTCCATGCAGAATGCATGGCAGAGTTTTCAGTGCATACCCAGTGCGCTAATGCTTCACCAAAAGTTTATATAGAATGCTGCAGCATTTTCAGAATCACTTCTCGAGTTTTCTAAGCTCAGATCAAACCGTAGCTACCATAATCTGTCGCTTAATAGGCTGTGCTTGTTGAGTTTGATCTATCGGAGAGAGTCTATGCTCTTTGAAATTCAACTGATTATTGGATGGAGGACAAATGCCCTAGTTTGTTGGATTTCCTCATTCATAGGTTGGCTGGCACAATATATTTGTACCACCGGGTCTAAACTTTTTCCCGAAAGGAAATCAATAGTAATTAACTACGTCTTACTTATCTATTACCAGAAATGCCTCATTTGGGCTGACATAAAACTTCTCATCGCGTCACATCGCACACATCTTTAAAACGACACTTTGGCAATTTGTAAATATTTTAAGTTGCGCAACAGGCTTTGCCGTAGTATATGGAATTGGTTCCAAAAAATTAACAGCAGCGGTATATTTAAAACTTTCATAAATAATGCTGATAGTTTCTCACACTTTTAATAACTAAGTCCAGACGTCGGTGTTGTCTAAGTCGATAACTGTTTTTTTTATAATTAAGAAGTCGCTCGACAGTTCCGTTGTTACTTTTTACTTAATGGTAAGTAAATCACTTGTCTACTTAGGTTGAGATTGTTTGTAAATTAGTATACTTTCTATTAGTCAACGCCTTGCGTGTCCATTAAAGAACTAAATGGTGGAGTAGTCATTTATGTCACTTACAAATCAATATAACGGCAAAACTCTTCTTTCTCCTTCACTAGTCTGCTATTTGGATTGTCTAGCAAGTAATCCAAAATTAAATACATTTTACTTCTGTCTGTATAGTAAAGCTAAGCTGCTTTTGCGTTTTTGTAGCTGTAACTTGGAAAATTTGTAGGACAGCAGTTGACAGCAGTAAAGCGTCAGGTTTGCCATGCCAAGCAAAAGGCCTATTTAGCTACTGTTTTTAATAGTATTTTTGCTAAATTGTTTGATTGACTACCGTAATAGGCAGGACTGTAATAGAATCAAGTAGTAGCTAACACCACACCAGGGGACACATAAGTTTATTAACACAAACCAAATAACCCAATCCCAGCACCAAAATGACTTCTTTCTAAAGTTGCCTAACTTTTAATTCAACTTTTGTTTGGGTTGTTGTTTACATTTTGAGACGATTACGTAAATTAGATTGCAATCTATAGGGCATACTGTAAAAGTTAGGTTTTTAGGTATTATTTGGGTTTTTTTGTTATGTAGCTAAATTATGTAGTAAAAATATATTTCTATTTAAGTATTTAGTTTGCATCCTAAGGTTATCACACTTTTATATAATGTTTTGCTAAACGTATTTTGTTGAAATAACTAAAAACTGATGTTTGTTGAACAATAACTGATTGCGTTGTTGTTTTATGGATCATTTGAAACTGTTTCACAGAGGTGAAGTGCGAATGGCTGCTTTTATAATAAGTCGATAGACAACTTTGAGTCTACCAGCTTCTCAGCCCAAAACTCTTACTTAAACTCTTAGGGCAACACTTGACTATTAGTATTTAGTAGGGTAAACTCGTACATTGTTGACACTCGGGTATAGCTGCCACTGCTAAGCTTTTGGATGCATAACTTGAGACAGCAAAAGTTTTCAGTGATAATTTTAGTATCACGTGAAAGTTCATGATCTTGGCTATCAAACGGTATACAACTTATGGATATAACTTGTAAGCAAAATTATGAACTTGAGGCTTTAGTATTGTCACTCGAGCGCACCCAGAAAAAACTAAGCAAATTCACAAAAAACTAAGACGTTTAGATGCAGGTTGTGAGCTTTGTTTTGCCGCTTATGGCATAATGTATATATCAATGGATAGCTCTGTTATTGTAGATGACGATTCTGTCAATAGTTATTTATTTCCTGTCAACTTCTCGCTTACTTTTTACAATTTTGTAAAATTAGCTCGAGTTTTAGTTTACTCGGCCATAGTGGACACTTCACTCGGCCTCTGTTGACACTTGAAACACATCAAGAGCATGTGCCCCCGTAATGCTCCTGCTGGGTAATGCTCTCATGATAATTTGCTATGCTAATGATAAGTTTCCGAGCATAAATTTGTTTTAAATACGTTCAAATTCATAAATACTCCAAATAGCGGCGTTTTCAGTAACTGTGATGAGGTATAATATAAGTTTACGAAATAATTTGGGGCTACACCAAGAGCACACAGTTGCTTATTGCTCTTGGTGCTTATGACACATTTTTTCATATTTTAGCGTTTGTTATGCATTTTTTTATGAATTATTGAATTACCATTACGGTAGGATTGAGTACACGTTTCATGTTTACGGTTACTTATTGTAAAATGGTAACATTAACAGTTTTTGATAAGTTTTTTCGAGACTCAGTTGGTGCTAAAATTTTGCTGTGATTACAGCTTATAAGTTCAATTTTTTGGTATTTAGTCAATATTTTATTAGCTAAAATCATATTTTGAATTAAGTACAGTCTATCATCTCTCATTTTTCGAGGTAATTTGAACAACGACGATAACAGCGGAGGCCGAGTCTAGTGAAAACTATATCCAAGCTGCTAAAATTTGAATCCGTTTACAATTTACTGTTGCTTAAAAGTTAAACGAAACTGTGGGACATGAGTTTACAGTCATCTGAAAGCCAAAAAATTTCTCTATCAAATGATGTAAGCTTTACATGCAGTTGCAGCATGAAAAAACGAGCGATTTTGAAAAGAAAAATAAAGTCTCAAAAAGTGTCAACTATGCACGAGTTTACCTATGTAATACCCCACGTTTCACATAAGTACTGATCTATTTAGTGAGCTACCCCACGCCAGTACTTTGACCCCAAATCCTATTGTCTAAATAACACAAAGTTAAAATGATAAAACTAACTTTATTAGTCGATTGACTTTCCACCAGACTTTCCACAGTGACAAAACGATGTTATTTTACCACGGTCCTCAAGAATACCTCTGGCTATGGCCAAGTCCGACTTCCCGGGTGGTTTCAATTGACACGGTTTGAAGGTGTTTTTGAAAAATTCCAGAACTCCTGCTCCTGCTAATGACAATGCCAGTTCCGTAAAATGCCGCCCACAACGTTTGCTACCAGCTGTTTTAAAGATACCTACACCCGACGGCGACTACCAGTAGCGAGAAAAATGTTTTTTAAAAAATCATGAGAATTCAACAGGCTAGGTAATTTGAAATGCTAAATCAAATTGTTTAGACTTTAGCAAATGTAGAATTCAACGATGAAAATTATTAAATTACCGGAATGACTTTTAAAAGAAAATAATATGAATATACGTATTACAAGTACAAACAAAAATAATTCACAGACAGAGGATGTTTATTTAATAAATACTATTGTTGGTATGTCAGTATTTTAAATGGTTGTAGGATTTAGTGGCAGTGAGGGCACCGAAAAATCTAACCCCTGCGCCTTCCCCATCGCCCACGTCGGCGGTAGGGATTGTAGGGCCCATAGGGACCATATGGGTTGTATGGATCGATTGGTGCGTAAACGGGAACTTTTTCGTAATGGCACATCAAACGTCGTCGACCCCAATAATTGAAACCCCAGTGACATTTTCTGATCCAGCGATAACCTAACATGTAAACAAATGTTTTTCTGCGTAATATAAAACAGCGAGATAACTCGACAATAATATGTTAGGTTAATGTTTACTTCTAAGACGTTTATGCCTATTTCATATAATTTCATTATTTGTGTGCATTAATGATACCTAGACTACGAATACAAATAGTATAAATAAATTCAGTAAAAACTGTTGAAAGGTTACACAGGTAATCGACGGCAAAAAACTTAGACCAAAATGCTCTAATACACATAACTGAAGAATTTGTTCTTACCAATAATTCTGCGTCCTGCTGTGGTTGGCTTAGGAGATGTCGGCTTGGGTTCAGTTGGTTTGGGTGTGGTTGGTTTTGGTGTCGTTGGCTTAGGTGTTGTTGGCTTAGGTGTCGTTGGCTTAGGTGTTGTTGGCTTAGGTGTTGTTGGCTTAGGTGTCGTTGGCTTAGGAGTTGTTGGCTTGGGGGTAGTTGGTTTTGGCGTAGTTGGTTTAGGGCTGGAAGGTTTTGGACTGGATGGTTTCGGACTGGATGGTTTCGGACTGGATGGTTTTGGACTGGAAGGTTTCGGACTAGATGGTTTTGGACTGGAAGGTTTCGGACTAGATGGTTTCGGACTAGATGGTTTAGGACTAGATGGTTTTGGACTGGAAGGTTTAGGACTGGAAGGTTTAGGACTGGAAGGTTTAGGACTGGAAGGTTTAGGACTGGACGGCTTTGGACTAGAAGGTTTTGGACTGCTCGGCGTTTGAGCAATTGTAGCAATCACCAGGACGGATACTGAAATTAAACATTTTATTCCATTTTAATGGCCTATCTATTTCACATATTCTTGTTAAATCAATAAATAACATGCCAAAGAATGATAAACCTACACATTTTTTTGAAAGTCATCAAAAGCCAGGACAGGATATTTTCCAAGTGGCAAGGCGTAATGAACAACACGTAATACGTAAATTAAGTGGTGAAGGCGGAGCATCAGCCTCATGAAGTCAATCTGGCATCAAATGAAGCTGATGCTGGCTTCATCCCAACTTAATGTTGATTAGTACCTACTGTAATTACCGCAATATCAAACCAAATAAACAAAATGTGAAAATAATTGTAATATAAAGTTGCTTTTCTGCTTGTTTCACATTTTTGAAGCCATACACAAACAACAACAACCAACGCAAAACCAACTGAAAGAACTACTTGGTTCATACTTGTTCCTAAGCGTTGTCCCTGGCCCTAAGCTCTGTCCTTGTCCCTGTCACAAGGTGTCCTTGTCCCTGTGTCCTTATGCATTGTCCTTGTCCTTAGGAAATGTCCCTAAGGTGCATAGGGAATGTCTTTGTCCCTATTCAGGAGTGATTGATTCATACACATTGAGGACACGGGAACACTCCTATTCACACATGACCTAAAGCTCAAACTTTATTGGCTCAATTGCGTTTCGTTAATAGTCCTCAAAATGTTTTTCAAACAAATTGCTAATGGAAAAAAATTTCAATTGTTTCAAAATACGCGATTTGATTTGTGGTTGGCCGCCTGAGAAGCAAAATCATACCGCTCGACTAACAGGACTTGAATATTTCAAGCTAAAAGAGTTTTATAAACTTTTTGTAATTTTAAGGTGGCACTCAGAAGAACCGACTTAGCCGTTTAATTTATTTCAGCGACATTTTTGACCATAAGGCCATAATTATTATAACCATAATCCTTAAGGCCCATTATGAGCCGGCCATTAAAGGGAAATAATACTGTTGATACTCTGGCGGGCTATTCTCCAGGGCCCTCACAGGGTCCACCCGACTCCTAAGTCATAACAGTAACAGCAAGCAGTAAACAAACTAAATTTATAAAAAAAACAAACGATAGTTAAAGTTAAGAGCCTTTAGCCAGAATTCAGTCAGCAACGTCAATGACTAATTCCACGGTTGTACGTCTTTTATAGTACATTATACCGATTTTTGATAAATTATTACACGATTTTATAATAGATACTCATCTGAATTTGACTGGCCCAGAAACAACAGTAATCGAAAAGGAAAGCAGCATATATTCTCTGGTAAGTTTCCCATGTATCACGGTTTTATTAGATGCCTCGGAGAAACGGCGATTCTGCTATCGCCAATTAATATACACGGATTTGTCTAAAATAGCCGGCAATAGCTGTGGCAATTGTTAGCACATACCTATTGCCGATTAGACTGTTTCGCCGCGGCTATAGCTCGCCGTGGCTATTTCGGCGATTTTCAAATGGCCAGGTTTTGACTGAAAGAAACGTGGCTATAGCCAGCCTATGGCTATTTTTGAAATCAAGTGGGGGACCCCCAGAAGTGGCGATTCGGCTATAGCCGCCAATAGCCGTTTCAAATACAGTGTTTTGTCTGAAATTGCCGGCTATAGCTGCTGCCGGCAGTGGCTATTTTTCCACTTGTGCTGATTCGCCACAGATATAGCTAAATAATCGATGTACCACAGCGAGTCCGTGCATGTAAAACAAATAAAACAGCCTCATTAATGAAAATAAGAAATGAGGTTGGCCGACGGTTAGTAAGAAAGGTTTTGAGTAATCGCAGATATTGTCTTTCAATGCCCATGTTACTCAAAATTTTTACTAGTTTCGGTTTACTAACTCTATTCAAACCTTTCTGAGATCGATATATATAAGCAATATAAATTATTATAGATAATTAGTATAATTATTTGGAAAAGTATGTTCCTTAAAGTAGCGCTCAGCAACAAAACTCATGTTCGGCGCTCAGCTCATGCAATAAATAGCAATAACACTTTATTTGTACATCAGAGACATCAAAAAACCTATTTAGAATACAGTTCAGCACTTTAATGTGAATGTGTCAAATTTTATGACCCTGTGGAATTTCCTATTCACACCAATTTTGTTTTTGACCTAGCTCAGCGACACTTTAACCTATTTTGACGATCTTGGTACCGATAGAAAGATCTTTCAAAAATCCAGACGTGATTATTTTCGATTTTTGATTTTTTGTTTTGATTTTGCAAAAAAATTGATTTTTCAGAAATCAGTTGTGTTTGAGCGACTACAAAAAGTGCTGTGAGCCAAAATTTGAAAATCGAAAAACTTTGACGTGTGCATTTGTTTTCTTTTTTCATTGTGCAAATTTTCAACTCGATCGCAATCGGCAGCTTGGGACCCAGGTTAAAAAAAGTAGTTGATTTCGCTACGCAGAAATGTAAGGTTTGCCCACACATTTCACTTTTTCAAAAATTAGACCTTTCCTGCGACTGCATATTTCCGTTGAAAAAGTTACCAAAAGCTATACTCAATTTTTTAAGAAATTAAATTAAAGATTTGACATTTTCGAAAATTTATCAGCTTTTTAGGTTTTTCTTTTTTTATTTGCTATTTTAACGGCTAAATAACTCAGCAAAGCTTCAACGTATGCTTATGTTTAATACATTAATTTAAAGCTAAAGAACCGCGTATTTGAATGATATGAATAATCATTTTATATTGAAACAAAAATTTTTATGCTACGGCTACAAAATTGCCCAAAAAATTTCAAAAATTTTTCATCAGAATATGCACATTAAATGAAAGCTCTTTTCATTCTGAACAACTTTCTTTCAAGACATTATGGTCAAAAATGTCGCTGAAAAAAATTAAACGCCGAAGTCGGTCCCCCTGACTCCTGAGCGCCACCTTACGATGTTTTTAAATATAGCAGCTATATTAGCATTGCGCCAGGCATTTTGATAAAAAACAAGACGGTAGCAAATGTCAGTAATCCAGAAAATTGGAAAAACTGAGGTCAGCAGCGAAAGTGTTATAAAACAAATGAGGCACATTGTCCTGTTGCCAGATCTCTGAACTGTAATTGTGTAAATCTGAAGTACGAAACGTTAAAATTTAGCAGTAACTCTACTCAGTAAGTTACAACTTACCCAACGCCAAAAACAGTGCACACTTCATGATGACTGTCGCCAATTGAGAACCCAAAAAGATCCAAACACTGTTTCTGACAATCAAAAGATACGCTTTTAAAACGGTCTCGACATTTAAAGACCCGGTCCTTATTGACAAAGCTTTGCATACTTTAAATAAATATAATGATTAAATGTTATGTTAGGTTAGCTGCATTATATGCCAACCTTTAAAATGCGTAACTATTTTTGGTCAAACAATTTCACTTTCTATTTTTACACAATTTATAGGAATGTATGCAACATAAATCATATTGCATACAAATATACAACGTAAAACAAAAACAAATATACAACGTAAAACAAAAACAAGCTAATGTTGTTCAAAATACTGCTGCACAAATTATAATAAACACAAACGACAGCATTGAAACTTATTTCTAGAGATAGGATTTGTTGCATTGAGTAGGTCTGGGCCCAATTTTATAAAGATTTCAACGGCCCGTTGAGCTCAGCGGGCCGTTAAAAGTTCTTCGTTGAAAAAATTTCAATTTTATAAAGACTAAAAATGCTCCTTTAAGCTCAACGGAGCCGTTGAAAATTTCGGAAAAAATCAAAGAATTTAGAACAAAGTAGTAGTAGTCGCCTGACGGAGAGATAGATTTTTTATAAAATTGCTGCTGAAATTTGTCAACGGAGCCGTTGAAAATTTTCAACGGAGGCTTTATAATGTGAAGTATGCGTCACAAACGTGAATAGGCCTTTAAACTAGTTCTTTTATACTTCTATTCAAAATATCTAAATGAACGGTCAACCTATTCACAAATGTGAGTAGACTTCGCTATGCCTTTGGCTTAGTCAATAGTTAGTAGCCACAAAGAAGTTGACGACGGTCGGTTGACTTGTCCCGTTGGGTTGCGTTTACTGTTTGTATTGCCCCCAAATTATTTGTATCTGCCCCATGTTCCGTTTATTTTATTATTAAAGTTATTTCATTCGGATTTTCTGTCTTTTCCTGATGTTTTAGGGTTAGTTAGTAGTTTACGTAGTTTCTGTGGGTTTGGGTAGTTTTTGGGGTAGTGAGCGAGCTAAGGCCCTATCTTTCGGCCTAGGACGGAGACACTTCGGTTCGGACCTGGAATTTAGACAACCAACTTCACATGGCGAGGCTGCCAGTCCGAATGTCGACGTCCGAAGCTGAAAAATAGGGCCGAAGTACCTATTTTTCTGGAAAAAGTCACCCCCTTTAGACGTTATGCTGCCCAAATTTTTCAGAAATTTTTGACTTTGCTTTAATTTCTGTGTGTAAAATTTCTCTGTGGTTTTTGGAGTGAAATTCAGTTAAAATTTCCCGAAAATTGCGTTTAAACTCACTTGAGCCTGCAAAGATCCCCCCCGTCGTAGTTCTGTTTCGGACGTCCCTCTTTACAAAGATTCGGAAGATTTGTCAATCGCAGAGCGAGTCAAAAACAACAAGAATAGGGAAAAGCACGGTTCGGTTCCGAGTTTAGACGCAGTTTTGCAATCAGCTACCCTTCCTAAGCCTGGGGAAATCCCAAAAGTCGAAAAATTTGATCCCGAATTTTTGGGCCCCAACCCAGAAGGTTCGGAAAACCCCTTCTATCTTTTCCTAACCCCCCTTAAAAATTCAAATTGTACGTATTTAGTCGGCCAGAAGGTGACAGCCAACATTGGGGATACGATAAACCCCCATTCGACCCCTCAGTCACGTGCAAAACCTGCACGTTTTCTATTGGCTGGTTTGGCTCCGCCTTCTTGGCGACCAGCCAACGGCAGTTCAAGTGGCGGCGCGAAATTGAAACGCCCATGCCACGGCTTGGGAAAATACGAAAACAATAAATTGACAATCTGGTTGGCCCGAGGGACCATCCATATAGCGAAACAATGGGTGACCATCCGAAATTTGTGGAGTAGGGCAGTACGCGGCTGTATAGCCTAGACCCCTACCCCAAATGGGAGATGAGCACCCCCACCACACCCCAAATTAATACTAATAAATAAAAATTGAATTGATTTAAACCCGAAATGGAAAAATTGCAGAACCTTATCGTTTTCTCCAAATATTCATTTTCTTTTTCACGATTTCTTTTGCTTTTTATGGGTTGATTAGTGCGAGGAGCATATCAATTTAGTCAAGTACGGTTTAGTTTGTTCTGTTTTGGGAATGTTTTTGCAATTTTTGTACGGTTATAATGTGTTTGTGTAGTATGTATGTGTGTGATGTCGTGTATGTATGTTGTTGTAGTATGTAATATTGTCTACTGGTAGTATCAAGGAATGATACCCTGAATGTGATTCTGGCATAATTTGAGAATTTGATCGCTGAAGTTTGGACTGTATAGAATGTATATTCAGTTGATTTGTAGCTGTGAGCCTTTCTTTTGTTTGTTTTGTTTTGTTGTTACTGTGCAAGCATAATTAGAGTCTATTTTTGCCTTATGTTGTGGTTAGTGTCCATATTTTTGTTCTGTCGTCTGGTATTTTCTTGTGCTTTGAATCTTTTGCTTAGTTTTCTATTGAGTTCCTTGTGCTTGTAGCGCAAGCGAAACAACCTTCTGTACTAAAAACAGTGGAAATGTCACTAATAACGGCGAAAATTAACCCAGAAAGCCGAAACCAAAAAGAAAACTAATCAAATTTTGCATAATATTGTATTTTCGTTGTATGTTGGTCGTTTCGTACACTTGTCCAGTTCTTTTTGCTTTGTTTTTTGTGTTGAATTAACCAAATTTATTTTGCTTTAACCATTGCCATGTATAATTTTGCTCAAATTTTGAAACTTTGTATTATGAATGCTCAAGTATTATTCTTTTGTTTTGATTATATATGGGTGTCAACCTTTAAAAATTTGATCGTGTAGTTTTCTACAGTAACCTCCCCTCCCTTTGTTTCTATTTTCCTCCTTTTGTTCCTTTTGGTTTCGACAACAATGACCAGGTGCGCATACACTATACAGTGTGCCGAAAAACGGTACGCATTGGATTATTATCGCAATACGGAAGAAGGGACCGTACATACATATTATTACCGTAATAGACCAAGTTTATATACCAAAAATGGGTCAGAGAAGGTGCAGAACGAGCGTGTATACGCATATTTTTTCCGGCCGTTTCTGTTCTGTTTGGTACGATTTTGGCCGAGGTCTCCCAGGTGTTGTGAAGTGGAAAGGATTCCACGTGTCCCTGAGTGAGGGAATATACCCACCAATGGAGCTATCCAAGCACCACTGACCTGCCTAGAAGTGATGAAGGCCTTTTTCTAAAACTAGATTAAAAGTTAAAATTACGGTTAGACCTACATACAAGTATAACAACACACTTACAGTCTACTTTAATGCACAAGTACAATTGGACACAAAAGCGCACAACCAAAACCAAATTCGAAATTAGATCAAACCCCCTCCCTTTGTATTTTAAACTGTTTTGCATAGCATATACATTGTTTATTTAGTCGAACGGTTTTAGATTCGTAAAATTAAGGTTTCTCTGCGTTGATCCAACCCCTCTCCCGACCTTGAACTATGTAACTTTAATTTTGCTTATCGGAGAGAGAGGGAGGGTCAAGGTATAAACCTCGACCGAAATGGAAAAAGACCCACATCTTAAATTTCTTAAAACTTACGTGAAAACGAATCTAGAATCGTTCTTGGAACTGCCAAATTGTCTCGGGTATTTGTTACATTCGCCTTGTATTATGCCTTATTCGTATTTGTTACAATTACTAGTCATGTGTGTGTTTCTGCAGATATGCCCCCATATCTAGGGAACGGGTCTTCTTGAGTTTCCCTTGAATTTCGACTTCCTTCTTCAAAAACCTCTTACAAATTCCCCCACTGTAAAAGTTCGGGCCGAACTTTATCGGAGAGAGAGGGATCTGAAGTATGTGTCACAAACGTGAATAGGCCTTTAAACTAGTTCTTTTATACTTCTATTCAAAATATCTAAATGAACGGTCAACCTATTCACAAATGTGAGTAGACTTCGCTATGCCTTTGGCTTAGTCAATAGTTGGTAGCCACGAAGAAGTTGACGACGGTCGGTTGGCTTGTCCCGTTGGGTTGCGTTTACTGTTTGTATTGCCCCCAAATTATTTGTATCTGCCCCATGTTCCGTTTATTTTATTATTAAAGTTATTTCATTCGGATTTTCTGTGTTTTCCTGATGTTTTAGGGTTAATTAGTAGTTTACGTAGTTTCTGTGGGTTTTGGGTAATTTTTGGGGTAGTGAGCGAGCTAAGGCCCTATCTTTCGGCCTAGGACGGAGACACTTCGGTTCGGACTTGGAATTTAGACAACCAACTTCACAATAAAATCCAATTTTATTTCAGCGGCTTCGTTGAAAATTCCAGTGCATATTTTAGAATAATGTTGGTGAAAATCAAAGACTTTAGAACGAAATAGTAGTAGAGTAGTCGTGTGATTTGAACGGAGAATTTTCAACGGCTCCGTTGAGCTCAACGGAGCCGTTGAAAAGTTTATAAAGGTGACTGATTTTTCAACGGCTCTGTTGAGCTCAACGGCGCCGTTGAGTTCAACGGGCCGTTGAAATTTTTATAAAATTGGGCCCTGTTGGTAATATCCACGCGAATGTTGTGCTGGTTTCGAGATTCAAATTTTCAAAAACGGATAAATAAGAGCCTGTACCTACTACCTAGTACCTACATAGTATACTAAAAGCTTACGCCGGTTGGTAGAATTCAGGCACCATACTCTTTTTAGAGATCACAAAACTAAAAAATCCTAGCTCTCCAACTTGATGTTGCGACTTGAATGTGGTACCTGTTTTTAAATGTTTCCCAATTTTGGAAAAAATAATGTATTTTGAGCCAAATAATTAGATTAAAAGTATAAGAAAAGATACATTTCGGCAACATAATGCCTACATAATGCCTTTAAGCTATAGATCGTAAAATTTGAGCAAAGTTTCGCTAAGTTATGCCGTTTGAAAAAATGTGCGCAGTTAGCGAAAATATAAATTTTCGGTCGGTAAAAATCGGTCATAAAAAATTAAAACAAGGCAGCAGGAACGGGAAACGTGCTCATAAACCGAGGTTGTAGAAGGCTTTAATATATTTAAACGAAAGTTATTCTAGCTAGAACTTACGTCGACTTATAAGATAATAAAGTCATGGAAGTTATTCGGAGCACCACCTTAAGTAATCTCCTGTAATAACAAGCACGTTTTGCGAGTAGAGTTAAATTGATTTTGGATAGAATTCAATGCGACATGCTTTCAGTGCTGAGGATATTCTTCGAATATAAAACGCGGCACCAAAATATTTTAAAGCCAACGTTTACAACTAAATATTTCGAAAATGTTGCCATATCAGAAAAATTCATGGGACAAATTACCGTTATAAGTCTACACATTATGTAGGCTAGGTACAGGCAATCTGGTTATGGTTCAGCTCTGCAGGTGCCGCAATAGCGATGTTTTCGAGTGAATTTGGGCCCCAAATTGAAGTACATATTAAGCAAGAAAAAGTTTAGTTTTTCACGACATTTGCCAATCTGTAGCCCTGAAGGGAAAAACATTCTTATTTTGCAGAATTTAGATTTTCTGCATTCTTGTACTGCTGCCTACTGTGAACGACATCTGAAGTTTGACATTTTGTTGCTCCAAGGCGCTAATGAGTAATCTACGAAACATTATAGCAACAGGTTACGTCGCAACACTGTTCAATGATTTTAGGTTTCTGTGACGTGCATGTCATGTATGAACTGACACACGCTCGCACAAACAGCGTTCTTATGTCGCTCAATTACGTATGCATATACCTGACGTGCACAGAAAGATACACACGCCCACACAAACAACGCTTCTTCTTGACCTGCCTCCAATATTACAGTAGAACTACATACATGCAATCATAGAGGACGATTGCAATTAGTATATACGCGGTGGCTGAGGCCGCCGCGTAAAAAGTCCGGAACTGACTGCTATAAAGTCTCATATTGAGATGTGCATAGGACCATTAGGGTGGGTTTCACAAAAGGGGTTTTACTAAACCATGGTTACGTACCTACGTTGTTATATGATTTGCACATAATTTCATTACAAAATTTATGTCTCAGTTTGTTACAAATTTCGTTGATTTTCCGAAACCATGGTTTTAGCTCAGCTGAAATTTCTATGCTATGCTGCAGGTTTCAAATTTCAAGTAACCATGGTTTAAGAAATTCTACTAAATTCGTTACGAGTCAAACTATAATTCGAATTCGTAACGAGTCAGGCTATATTTCGTAATAAAATTATGTTCAAATAACTTGAAAACGTACGTAAAATCATGGTTAAGTAAAACCACCTTTGCACCCTAAATGGTCTGGTACAATTTTCTTTAATCATAGTGGCTGACAATAGGCTAGTTTAGTTGTTACTACTGCATAAGCACTGTTGCAGTTTCTACAACAGAACGTAATCTTTATTTTCTATTTGAGCTAATTTTGTTGTATTTGGTAATTCGTAATTTGATTTCCTTCAGTAGAGAAGCTTTTGCCCTAATTTGATTCACTGCTTTTTTCTAGATATTCCTGGGTAGCTGAGGTTTCGCTGAAGCCATGACTGAGACATTGTACAGGTAAGTTTTGCTTATTGACTGTTTCAGCAGTGTTCTTTAATGTTTCTTTGGCTATTATTATTAATTAGCTTATTTTAAGAAGCAATACTTCTATAAGCTAAAGTTTGAAATCTCTTTGTGCCGTTACAGCCCCTCATATCCGTATGACCAAGAGTACCATATGACAGTGTCTCACTCTATAGAAGAGTACTATTGGTATAACAAACAAGTGTATAAGTGCTATTAAGTGAGCCATATACGAAGTTTCAAACTTTCGGCATCTGAGTCATTTGCATGTAGAAACTTCCAGAGTCTCAAAGTTTGAATTCTTGATTTTCATGAGACCAGCAAGCGGGCTAACTTTTTCAACTATCTTCATTGTGAGCTCTAATTGCTTTTTGGCAAAACTTTAACAGAACCCCAGCTTGAACTGGTTAAACCACATTTTATATTCTTTTCACATTCAAATTTCACAATGAGCCCGCTGTTATTCACTTTTTAGTCTTTCGGAAGAGTTTTTTTAAAGTTGTTTTTGCCAACTGAAATTTCTAGCTCAAATCAAACTACATAGCTGAATCGTCCAACAAAGAGCATCCCATTCTTACTTCCTTGAATGATTTTCCGTTTTTTCTAAATCTAACCAGTCTTCAACAGTTTCTGTGCAAAAGAAGTTTTTCACAGCGTCACCTTATAGCAATCAAGAGTACACCATAAGGAAGAGTATGACACTGTTTCCTATGTTGGCTAATCGGCCGGAACGATGCTGCGCCAGAAAAAGCCCTTTTACGCCTTGATTTCAGGGGGGAGGGGGCCCGGGGCACCCCTGAAATTGAGACACTTTCCTTATTTGAGGGGGGTTTCCCCGTGTAATCAAAACATATATTGTCGGATTTGTATGCATCTGAATGCATCTTGGTTTGAGGGTGGGGGTCTGAAGCCCCCCTAAAATCAAGGCGTAAAAGGACTATTTTGACTAGAACATCTTTCCGGCCGATTAGCTACAATAGAAAAGAGTGTCATACTCTTCCATATTGTGTACTTTTGTAGCAATCAATTTCGAGTAAAGTAATCGAAGAAACCATCATCTTTATATCACATTAGGTATTACAGTTTAATTAAGTTCAAATAATTGTGCCTGAGTTCTACTTTTTTGTCATAGAATGTCACTTGGTTGCTGTGGTTTGGATTTCCGTCGACTTGCATTTAATCGGCGAGATTTTCAACGTCGTAGCCAAAGTTACACTCGTGCTAATAAAAAGGAACGTCGGATTCCACCGGAAGCTTCAACTTCTTCACGCGATGGAGAACTATCATTCAGCACAAATTCAGTAGAATGTGTCCCCAGTGAAGTTGTGTACAGGTAAAACACCCACAGTAGTGTGCGTAGAAATGCTCTCTGTTCGTCGGCATATGACTAGCTTCATCCTTGGCGAAAAGTAACCAAGATTGGTCGGAAAGTGGCGAACATCAAGATGTTGTGAAATTTAAGTTTTTTACTATGTTACGTTGGGAACTGGTTCCGAAAGTTGAAAATTTTTGTATATGCGTTTGCAAATTTGCATACCTTTGTCTCTTACTCTTTTCGCGAAGAAACATGGATTTTTTTCTTGCTTGTATTCTTACGACAAACAGGTATTCTTACTTGTTGGTTCAGCAATAGTAGTCAGAAGTATATATCGTAGAGTGTAGACCAGTACTCAAAGAGACACAAGAAAGTTCAGTTGGTTCAATTATTGTGTTTTAATGATTAAAACTAACTTTCATTTGCAACTTAAAGATTAATTATTGCTTGATATCGTATATAAGTATATATATAATGTTAAATTTATCCGCGCAGGTAATTTTTAGAGTAAGATTTTCATGCCTAGTCGAAATTGAAATTTGTGTTTTGAACTTTTGATCATAAACATTTTCCTATTTCAGGTTCGAAACAAATACAGCACAAGTGAAAGTGGCCACAGAAATGAGCACCGTCCATCCACCCAAAGTCTCAATCAGCCTGCATACCATTGGTTTCATGTCCCCCTTTTGCAGTATGGTGATTTCCCCCACAGATGACAGGGGGCGCTCAACATCGTGTCCCCTCCCAAGCGAACTCCGTGTTACCGAGCCCCCCATTCTAATGGCTGGAACGGTGCTGCAAAATCGCGGACGCAGAGATTTACTATTGGACAACAATGATCATCTTCGGAGGGGATCGCACAGATGAACCAGACGATATCGGAAGTTTGGTGTTCAAGTTTAAAATCTGATCAATACAATTTGTGCGTTATCAACTATATACTTTTTCGACAATCAGACAGTTCAGACGAAACAACAGTTTATGTTTTTTCATTTCTTGTATTGCTAGAAAAATTAGACTGCTAGACAATGTAATTTCGCAAAACAGTTCCGTTGTTCCTTACTTGATTTTGTTGATTCGATTTATGCTTATTATTACAATTTATGTATTTCATATTTTTTATTTTTGCATTTTTATACAATTGCTTATTACATAGTTGTTGCGTGTATAGACTATAGAGTATAGACATAGACCACATTATTAACAGCTTGTTTGTTTTCTGGTTGCTGATCGCTTCTGTTCTCACACAGATAAGACCTCGTGCCGATTTTACTCTCTCTAAATAGTAACAGCACTTGCCTAAAACCTTCTTGGGCTCAGGCTTAGGCTTAGGGCTTAGGTGCTGGGCTTATGTCAGGGTTAGGCATAGGTTCAGTCTTAAGCCCGGTTCATAGTTGTCCGTAAGAGCTGTCCGTGCCCGAGTCCGTGTCCGTAAGACTAGTTTGATTTACAGTTGTCCGGATGTCCGTAAGAACTTGTCAGTGACGTGAGTGTCCGTCCGTAAGGGCTGTCTGGATGTCTGGAAGTGAAGTTGAATTCGGTTCAACTTTAGTGAAATAATGCGAAATTTGTCGTAATTTCAGCTCAACCGCTTACTTTTTGTGTGCAGAAAACAATTTTATTGATTTATCAAGCTTGCGTTCAAACACTCGTCTGCTGCACAACAAAAGATGTTGGTGTTATTTTACATGCATACGCACTGTCCGTAGCAGTATGAATTAATGCTTCTGACGGACACGGCGCGGACAACCTTCCGGACACGGACACGGACAACTACGGCCGGACAGTTTCGCACTACTGCGAACTAGGCTTTCGTCTTGAACAAACAAGTACGTTTCCTTAAACCAAAAGTGAAGCCACGTCACGATGCTCAAATCTCATTGGTTCAGAACTTGAGGCCCAGTGCTGTTATTTGAACGCTCGTCGCGCGCTGGGGCTGGGGTTGTCGTTGTTAAAAAGCAGCATAACAGAGGTTCTTCTGGACTAAACTCCGCACTGTTGCCCCTACCTAACGGCTATTGCGTACGTGCTAATGTGCTGCTTATGTTTGCATGGCGTTATTGCAACTACATAATTGCATTATTATCTAATGTTCGCAATTTGTAGTGGTTGTGGTAGACAACCGCTCTGTACATGACAGAAATTCTAGTCTACTCAGTGTTTATATATTATTATTATTACGCTCTTGTTGGCATTGTTTGTATATACGTCTTTTGGAATAGCTTGTACATTGCCAGTTTGTAATTTTTTTGTAATTTTGTATAAAGCAAATATTTGGTTTTTTTGGCATCTGATCTAACAGGCTATACACGAATTGAAACTTTGAAGGAATCGTTTACGATGCAACGAGACGTGCAGATGTCATTTAGTAGGTACACGCACTGTCCGGATAAGTATACCTATTGAATTAATGCTGCTTACGGACGCGCACAACTGACAACCTTCCAGACCCCGACTCGAGACACCTAAGTATTCCGGAGCAACGGACTATGTTTTAAACCTACAGAAAAAACGAGAGAATCCGGAAACGTTTAATCTGTAAAACAGTGGCATGTAAAAGCAAGATATAATACAACAGCCTGAAAGGCAATGTATGTCAATTATTTGCGTTTTCTGGTTGGTCGACGGGAACTAGGTGGTGGTGGTGGTTTTGATTTCGAACTCTTCGACTTTGCCTTCGAACGCTGGCGTCGAGATTCCTCGTCGCTCTCCTAAAATAAAAACATCTCTGAATCTGAAATTATGAATCGATTTGAAGTTGTTTTGTATTTGCAATTTTGACACACTCTAATTTTTAGCATAAATTAAAAACTCATAAAGCAACAATCGGCAAAACTTTAATGGTGCGCAAACTTGAATAGCTGATAGGTACAAGGGCAAAAAAGTTAAACTTTAACTTTAACTTAAACTAAAAAAGTTAGGGGTGAAACTCTAACTTTAACTTTAACTTAAATAAAAATACCCTTACTTTAACTTTAAATAAAAGTTATTTTAAAAAAGTTATATAAAAGTCAGTGATTTTGGACTTACTTTAACTTTAACTTAAATTACCCCCTGAGCCTTACTTTAACTTTAACTTTAACTTAAATGAAATTGGCTTAACTAGGTACCACGGGAGGTCGGGAAAGTAGTTATGATTAAAAACATGCGATTTCTAAAACAGAAGTTTCTACTTCTGTCACAAATTCAAAAAGTTAAACTAAGTTAAGGCTGAACAGATAACATGTGAAAGAATCGACTCTAAGCATTGCAAAACCCAGAACGTAATTACTGACGTTTGCCCGCAAAAATTTTGAATACTGACAGACACAAAACAAGGCATGTGATTTCATTATGAAAACAACAAATTTCAGCTATCAAGAGTACAGTAAGTAGCTGCTAGAATCAGTTTTCAACAAAGTTTACTTTAGAATTAAATTAGAATTTAGCAAAAAAATCACCTGCGGGTCTGAGCCTGAATCAAAATCATAAATGCCGGGATCCTGGTCGTCTGCATTGCTTTCACTGTGATCTAGAAAAACAACATCACCTGGCTCCATATTTTGTAGTTAATAAATATGGAAAAGTTTCCACCACAATTATTACAGCACACTGAATAGAAGCTAATTTTATTCTGAAAACTTCGTATATCGTGCCAATAATCAATAATCAATTCAAACGCGTGTCTCTAATATGCATGTGACAATGTTGCAACAACGACACAACATTATTGTGAAAACTAGTAAAATCAAGCCCCACACGCCCCACCCAGGGAAATATTATTATGTTTTCATTTCCTTTCAGTATTAATTCCTGGGCTTAATTATTCTCAACATAAAAAGGCGCTTTAAAGCCGTGATGTATTCACTTCGCAGCACTTGAGAGTGAAACATTCCGTTTAGCCTAGGTTTTATAGCATAAAAAAATCAGTTTTCATGAAAAGCAAAAAATCTATTTTTTTAAAACCTACCATCATTCTCGCTAATGCGCTTCCGGCGAGCCCGTGTGGGTCGCTTCGCTGTGTTGCCGGCACCAGGCCCATCGAAATCTTCATCCAGCGGTTCTTGTTTCACCTTCGGAGTCTGTGCCCAATCAGGTCCATGGGGGGAATCAAAGGCGCCATTCCCTTCCTCTTCCGCGGAGGGGGGCCGGTTCCTTGAGGGTCGATTTCTGCGGGCTCTCACGGTCCCCCCACGACGACTGGGCGGCAGTGGAGTGGAATCAGAGCTGGCCCCCAGCGATTCGGGAGCGTCGCGCAGGCCAGCCGGGATGGGTGTTTTGGGTTCCGTACGTCGCGCTGAGACAAAAATGTCAATTTTGAAGGAAAAATAATAACACAGCTTGAATCTATGGCAAAAAAGTTAAACTTTAACTTTTACTTGAAATAAAAAAAATAGGGGGTCTTTCTTTTTTTTTATTTTTTCCTTAAAAAAAGTTAGAGGTCTTACTTTAAGGGGGTAATTGCGTTTTTAGGTGTTTTTTTAAACTACCATAACTGCACTTAACCTCAACGAAAACTAGAGCGGTCTTTTCTACATTTTTTTACACCTTCTAGCTTTAAAAAACCTATATTTAAAAGCAGATTATCCTTTGCAATTTTACTGCTGCAATCATTTGAATACACCCCATCAGCGGTTTTTTTGACTTTTTTTTTTTTTTTTTCCCCCGTTTTTTTTTTTTGATCTGAGCAGAGGGCGTATCTAGTGTAAATGGTTGATTTTGAGATAACGCTACCAAGTTGTTCTGAAAGACCATAGGTATATCTGAGCAAAAGCCCTATCTCCAGGAAGCAACTTGTGCGCTGTTTCCGTAGATATTGCATAGGTCCCAGATCATCTCATTGACTACAATGCAATCTGAGCAGAAGACCTATACAGATGGGGCTTTTGCTCAGATCAAGTATTCGGCTGCTGCAACCAAAAACCAGTGTTATAGCAAAGGGCGTAACTTGTGCTGTAGCATTAGAATTTTGCTTTTTGCCGTGTCGTCAAAGCTGTCGATTGCTCAAAGTGTTGCCATCAGTGCCAGCAAAAGTTTCTGCGGTAACTCGAGCACAGATTTTTACTGACTACTATGCCTGTGCAGATTAGGTCTCCTATGTCTGTGCAAGGGTTGTGACGGCAAATCCCAAGACTGCAACGGTGGCATTTCCCAATCGATGACAGCAAACTCATCGCTACTACCTCACGATTGATGAGTCGGGGACCAGGGTCCAAACCTGCCGCAAGTTCTTCTTAGCGGCCCTGGACATCTCAGAAAAGTTAGTGCGATGCTGTTTGAAGAACCGAACTGAACTCCAGGAGGCTCTGTGAAAACTTAAAAAAAGGCCCAAGGCATGCTCTTACTCCGGGCAAATAGCCAGCGTCCAAGATCACATCGATTCATTTCCAAGAATGCCTAGCCACTATTGCCTAAAGCAGTCTAAGCGGAAAAATTGGAGCCATTCGTCCGCAGACCTACACAGGCTGTACCTCGAATTTTGCCGTGAACATTAGATTCCTCGTCCGGTCTCCTCAATCACATATTCCACAATTTTGGCGAAAAGTCTTAATATAGGAATTTTCAAGCCGAGAAAAAAGCTGCTTTTGAATCTGAGTTCCAGGCTCACATTTATAGAAAAAATGCGGCCAAGGACGAAAAAGCAGCAGGCAAACAGTTATGTAAATGCGATGAAAGTTTTCCAAGCTTTGCCTTTGATCTGGATGGAGGCAGTGCTTTATGTTCCATTCATACATGTATGAGGGGGGGATGGGGGGGGACCCCCCCAAAATCGAGGGGCCGAGGGGGGGTCCCCAAAATTCGGGCAAAATTTAGTAAAAATGGCACTTTTTTGGGAAAATTTTACAGAATTTCGAAAAATTTAGGGTATTTTTGGTCGCTCAGGGGGGTCAGTCCCCAAAATTTGGCCGGAGAGGCCCCCCAAAATTTCGACCCCGTTACATGTATGGTTCCATCATCAAATGTCTCTGCTTTTCTATAAGCGAAAGTTGTCGACGTAGAACTTGACCATCTGCGACCAGACGACCGACACGGAATACTGCTAGTACTGGACCGAAGCCGAAAAAAACCCGTGGCTCGATTGAATTCGCAACCATAGATGCACATAGGGGTGGTACCCACCCCCCCACCCCTTAGAGGGGTCGTCAGTCTGCACCCCCCTTCAGCCATCCGGCAGCCCCCTCGACCCCCCACGCCCCCTCTGATGGCCAAAAAAGTGCCCTCAAAATGAACCGAAACCGAAACCAAAACTGGTGACCAAACAGTGGCGCCAGATTACCAGAGAATTGGGAACTGGGCCAGGGCCACCAATGGGGATTGCCGCAGTGATTAACACACACAACACACAAAATGCGTAAAACATTGAAAAAATGAAAAAATTTTTGCCTGCGCCAAAAAAGTACCCCAAAAATTATGAAAAATTTTCGGCTGTCGCCGAAAATTGGCCAGAACTAGGGACCACCCGCCTTTCGCCAGGGGTCGGGCACCCCCCCCTCGCCGATTCTTCCCGTGAATCTCTGTTCGCAACTTGTCTCTTCCACTATATTCAGCATCACCTGCCGGCTCAAACGCTTTGTGTATCCATGTAGTCCAGGGCCACCGTGAACAGGATACTGTTTTTTGGTGTCTAAGTCAAGTAAGTCAAGTAGTCCGACATCTGCGCTGGCCAGAATCGTAACCAGTTCACTGCTGCCGCGTTGCTGTATGCTGTACGGACGAAGAGTCGGGACGTCCCTGGCGGATGAGGAACCGGATGATAAAAGCGACCATCAAAATGATTTGGTTAACGCGGAGTTGGACACCGACAATTCTAGCGACGACATTTTGCTGAAAGTTTGTTTTGTTGCGTTATTGAATCGAATTTTTTGTGCGAAATGTAGTTATTATGAAAAGCTTTAAAAGGTTTAAATGAAGTAAAGCCTGTCCAAACTTGCCACAAATGTTACCTATGTCTTCTAAGAGAAGCTTCTCCTTCGTAAGTCCAGTTTAGAAAGCCCGGATCATCAGCAAAGTTGAGATAGGTCTTGCGCGACTGCAACGCGGAAGCGTTCTAGGAAATTGAGCAAAAGCCCTATCTTGATCTCATTTGCATATTTAGCTCACATTCAATAACCCTTAGTGATTAGTCAAATTTTTACATCTTGAAAAGATGCGCAAGGGCTCAAGCATCAATAGTTGCTAGATATCTTATCTGTAACTAATAGCTACTTTGGCTACACAAGGGCGTCGGTTACCCGAAAACATTCAAAACGGGTTTTCTCGAAATTTTGATTTTAAAGATACGCCCTCTGCTCAGATCAGTGACGAGTGGAAGTGGTGTGTGGTTTTGGGTTTGGGAATTTTTTTTGTAGTAATAATGTATTTTAATTTTTCTTTTATCTTTTTTTGACCATTTTCCACAATTTTTAAAATATTTTTTTATAGAGGAAAAAAAAGGGGTGGGGGTGTTTTTATCATAAGGTTGTTGTGGTTATGATGCAGAAGTAGTGTTGTTTTTGTTGGTGGTTTTGTGGGGGAGTTATGTTGAAGTGAAATGTAAAAAGAAGAGGAAGAAAATTACCTTTATTGTTATTGGTTATTTGAATAAAAAAATATTTATTTTATTTTTTTTTATTAAAATATTTATAAAAGTTAAATTTGTTCTTAATTTTATTTTTATTTATTATTTTGATGCCTGTGTCTTTTTTTTTATTTATATTTTTATTTTAAAAAAAAAAATGGTTTTTTTTTTTGTTTTTATATTTTTTTTATATGAAAATGGTTTGTCTTTTTTGCTCTTCTTATCTGAGAGAGACGCCAAAACTATGTCCTCTGGGTGTGGTGTAGTATGAGAATATATAGGAGACTGTGAGAGTGTATGTGTGTGTATAGGGGATTAGAGATTAAAAAAGTGGGGTTGTGGTTTAAGTTTTTGTGGTGGTTTTTGGCGTTGGTGGTCCCCCCTTGGCTGCTGCGATTGCCCTCTGCATGGCGTCTTCGTCCTCGGCCCCCTTTTGGTGGATGTCGGACCAGCGAGAATCCAGTTCATCTACCAAGGTCTATGAATGATAAGACAATACTAACTCAGTTTATCACTGAGATCAAGCTTGTACTGATTCCTTGCATGACCGAACATTCAATTATTCAAATCATTAATAAATCACAATACTCAAACGCGCTCTTGAGGAGTGTAAAGTTAATGTGCGATTAAATGCTGAATATAACCGTGACTCATGAACGAGGGCAGCGGTTGAAGCTCGGAACTAAGCTAATGCCCATTGAAAACCCACAAAAATCTGATCCCCGCTTATCTATCTAGGGCAATAATCGGAAGTAGTATTAACACAAAAAGTGGCAAGTGTGATTGTGAAAATAGCCGTTTTATTATAACATTTCCTGTTCTCGCCATCAATGAAAGGCCACTCCAAAAAACTCATTTCAAAATAACTAGACTATAGAGAAGGATCGGGTCATTCATTAGTCTTTCACCTAGAGATGGAAGACTGAAGAATACCCAAAATGTAATATTTACTCTGTAGTCTGTATAATATTATTATAAAAATGCCCTTTCACCAAGGGCAGCAGTGTGGGTAGAATAGGAAAGTTGGCTGATCTATAGCGGAAAAATGCTAATAAGCTTGTCAAACACCCGGAACAAGTTTTGCAGCCGAATAGGGAAACTCAGCTTGCTAAATGAAGCGGACAAGAGTTGCGTCAGAATAGCAGTCGCCCTGCGACACGTTAGTGCTTTCTGCACCCTATTCGCGCGAATAATTAGGAAAAACATTTTCGACACTTACTCGCACTCCAGGACTTAGGTCAGGTGTATAGATTATAAAGTTATACTCTGCAGATATATACAGGTACCTATCCCACATTTAAATTTCTCCATGCGCAATCTATTTTTGTTTTGTATATAGTCATCTTTCCTAAAAATTACAAATGAGTAACGGCGTATTTCAACTTAACATTATATTATTATATAGACATTAACGACTAATATTCAATACGAATCATAAAATATTACAATACAACCGTATAACTCTAGTTAATACAAATAACTATAGAATTTAAAGCTTAAACTACATTTACATTCGTAACAATAAAAATGAATGGCGGTCGATTGATTATTATATTATGGATGAACAATTATTTCTTCTGGACATATATAGCTTGCCTAGAAAATAACATCAAGAACCAATTAAGTACACGGCACTTTTCCGGCAACAGGCAGCTGATGATAATGGCTGATTAATTCGCGCGAATAGGGTGCAGAAAGCACTAACGTGTCGCAGGGCGACTGCTATTCTGACGCAACTCTTGTCCGCTTCATTTAGCAAGCTGAGTTTCCCTATTCGGCTGCAAAACTTGTTCCGGGTGTTTGACAAGCTTATTAGCATTTTTCCGCTATAGATCAGCCAACTTTCCTATTCTACCCACACTGCTGCCCTTGGTGAAAGGGCATTTTTATAATAATCCTATTTCTTTTTCCGCTGCAGCCATTTTACTTGACGACAGGAAAGCTGACACTTGAAAGGTATATTTGTATGAAAATAAAACATTCTGAAAAGTGATAGTCGCGCATGTGTATGCTGCACTACCTACTTATTTCGACAAAGCCACTAACAGTACACAATTCGCCTGTTCGTATTTGTCATTATTTTGGGTTAATACATTAATTTTGGTCAAAGTGACGTTATATTCGTGTTCCGCAACTCGAATTAACCTTTTTCACGGTTTTTCAAAAAAATTTAAAACATTCAAAAAATTTGGTCAAATTGACCATTCTGGCACTTTGCCAGGGCTACCAAAGTGGACCAGTGCACACCACGCGTATCAATATCAACAATATCAACTGACACCCCCGCGACTATGTATTAAGATGCACCAGAAATACAGAACGAGAGGTTATCCATAAACGCGTTCTACATTGAGAAAATCATGAAATATCATCTTTTCAACGGTATCACAGGGGGGGCACCAGTTCTGGCAACTACGTAAACCTGACGACAAATCCAATACCACGCTGTAATGCACAATGTATGGGTTTATATTCAAATACAAGACGACAGGCCTCCATCTAGCACCGTTTTGGCTACACTGCCTACATACCTATTTACTGTAGTACACACAACCGTAGTTGACCACGGAGCACTATTTTGGATGAAAACAATAGTTTTTCGTCAAAATAACGTTATATTCCTGTTCAGCACCTCAAATTAACCTTTTCCACAGTTTTTCAACAAAACGGACAAAATTCAAAAATTTGGTCAAATTGACCATTTTGGCACTTTGCCAGGGTTGCCAAATTGGAACAGCGCAAATGACGCGGACCAAACAATATCCACTCACACCCCTGCGCCTGTATATTAAGATGCAATAGAAATACAGAGCGAGCGGTTATCCATAAAAGCGTTATACATTGACAAAGTCATGAAAAACCATGTTTCCAAGGGTGTCAGAGGGGGGTACACCAGTTCTGGCTACTAGGTAAATCTGACAGCAAAACTAATATCACGCTGCAATGCACAGTATATGGGTTTATATTCGCATACAAAACGACAGGCCTCCATCTATAACGGTTTTGGCTGTACTGCCCATGGGTAGCCTAACCACCTAATACACGTAAAATACCTTCCGGACCCCCTCCATAGGCCTACAGTGACACGATCGACTCCAAAAGGGGAGACGCACTACAACCCTACTACACTACCATGCATACAAGAGATCAGACTTGGGCTGTTTGCGTGACTTCTCAAAAGCTGGCGCCATTGAATTTTTGACTTTGCCATTTTTCGAGGCCCAAAAACGGGCTTTCCCCCCTCCCAGCAGAGCTAAAACGGTAAAAGCTTAGAAAAAAATCTTTATGATGACACTATTGCCGACCAAAACAAATATAAAAAACATAAAAAAGAGCCTCGACAAGAAGGATTTCTTGAGTTATGGCGCCGGGAAAAAAAAAAAAGACGGAAAAATCCGAGTTTGCGGAAGGCGATTTTTCATATCTCGGGTAATACCCAACCGATTTGCCTGAAATTTGGCCAGCATGTAGCCCTCCCCCAGGCACGTGCACACACCAAATTAAAACCAGTTTACTTGCATAAATTTTTAGTTATTAAAAAAATTAATTTTGAAATTCTGCAATGTGGAGTGTCGTTCCTATTCTAGGGTTAGGCGCTATCGCGCCTACCCTGATGTCGGACACATTCAGGACAAGTATTAAAACTATGTAGCTCTCAAAATTATGTCATAGTAATACAATTCCAAAACGAAAGTAACACTCTTACCCTCATTTCTGGTTTCTTAACGGCTTCCAGCATTTGTGTGAAATGATGGAATACTTCATCGTCTGCCAGGGGTCCGGCAAACAGCGGTGTGATTTCCT
Source organism: Trissonchulus sp. WLG1_4 (assembly GCA_030248245.1). Classification (NCBI taxonomy): domain Eukaryota; kingdom Metazoa; phylum Nematoda; class Enoplea; order Enoplida; family Ironidae; genus Trissonchulus; species Trissonchulus sp. WLG1_4. The sequence continues at coordinate 30,125 of JASANF010010137.1, read as the reverse complement.
GCATTCGTTTCAGCATTCGTTCGTTGATGCTGAACAGGGTGAGACAGAAAGAAAGCTGGCGCCAGTGAAGCGGGTCCCTGGAATAAATAAACTTTTCAAATCCTAAAATGGACCGCAAAACTTGGAATTATTTTGATGTGGCCAATTATATCCCTATATGTGTTATTTTTTTACTAAAAAATACCGACGCGGTGCAGCTGCAATCATAAATCCACACCCCACATATTATACTGAACGTTCGTGAACAATGTGTAGGACAATTTTTTTAAATGAATTAAAAAATGAAACTTAAATTTTTACTTCATAAAAAAATTTTAATCTCTTCAATGAAACCAAAACCATCACTTTTGTTTTAAAACTCAAAATAAGGACAAATGCCTAGTACCTGGTGCCCTGGAAGCGTTGGCAAATTCTTTCCATCAAAGCTTCATGTTGGCGTTCCTTTTGGATGAACGAGAATAGAAATCTGAAACATACAAACAAACCATTATAACCTATTTTTCAGAGCAATAGTTTCAGTCAATCAAAATACAAATAACTGTCAGTGAACTAATAAACCAGTCAGCGTCATTAAAAACCTTCACAATTTTTGTTTTAATGTGAAACAGGATAAAAAATACTAGTCATGTCTACAAAGTTCGTTGCTGATTCTCAGTCCATGAGCTATAAAAAGTAGAAAAACTGTTGCGGAGGCAAACCACAGTGAGCGTAAAAACACCGTATTATAAATACTCAAGTTGGAAAACACAAACGCAGAACACAAGTCTTATTTCTTTACTTTTCGTATTTTTTGTGGATCCCACACTACCTCCTTATCATTAGAGATACCACACAATAATGATATCATTAGAGTAGACACCCATAGGCGGATTTAGGGGGGGGGGGCGGGGGGGGGGGGGCACGCGCCCCCCCCCATTGGGTCGAAGGGCCTATCGAGTCGGGGGCCTATCGGCCCAGGCCCCCGACTTGGGCATACGTTTAGGTCGCTTTCCATGTTGCCTTGGGGCCTATTTAGGCCCTTGTAGCCTGTCGTAGACTAGATAGGCCCCCTCTCCATGTTGCTTTGGCGCCTATTTAGGCCCTTTTAGCCTGTCGTAGACTAGATAGGCCCCCTCTCCATGTTGCTTTGGCGCCTATTTAGGCCCTTGTAGCCTGTCGCAGACTAGATACCTAGGCCCCCTCTCCATGTTGCTTTGGCGACCTATTTAGGCCCTTTTAGCCTGTCGTAGACTAGATAGGCCCCCTCTCCATGTTGTTTTGGGGCCTATTTAGGCTCTTGTAGCCTGTCGTAGACTAGATAGGCCCCCTCTCCATGTTGCCTTGGGGCCTATTTAGGCCCTTGTAGCCTGTCGTAGACTAGATAGGCCCCCTCTCCATGTTGCCTTGGGGCCTATTTAGGCCCTTGTAGCCTGTCGTAGACTAGATAGGCCCCCTCTCCATGTTGTTTTGGCGCCTATTTAGGCCCTTGTAGCCTGTCATTTACTCTTCACAAGGATCCCCCATTGTTTTTATGGCCTGGCTGGAAAAAATTTCCGATACGTCCGCAATTAACTCAAATCGGCCTAAAAACAAAATTTTTCCCCAAATTTGTTTCTGGGGGCTGCTGCCCCCACACCCCTGCAACCTTGTGGCTTATTCTTCCTTCCTTTTGTGCATTGTGCGCTCTTTGATTGCTTAAGGTGGTAGTGTCGCCAAAGCAGTTTTGCTCATAGGTTGCAAAAAGAGAGCTTTTTGCTTTGAAATTGTACGTTCACTGAGATACTAGTAAAATACTATATGATGTCAAATAAATACTACCGGACACTAGACTACCAATATCTACCAATATCTTGAACCAATCACCATTTGTAAGCCAGACATCACACAATAGAGGCATAAAAGTTCAAAAAATCAAGCCAGATATCAGATTGGCCAGCTTGTGAAGTACATGTCGATGGCCCATTTCCAAAAAGTTCACTCTCCACTTTTTGTACTTTCGAGTTATGGGCGTTTTAAGTATTCTGTTAAAGCTACTGTCTAATAGATGCTATTTACGGCTTAGTAGTGTGTATCCGAAATGTTGCTTGGTGCCCACTCTTTAATTTGCAATAGTCACCCTAGAGGTGCGGTAACGTGACAGCGTGCTGTCACGTGATAAAGGGAGAGTTGACTTTTTTCCTCCGAACAGGTGGTCGTGCTTGATGCATTCTAGTTAGGGGCAAAAAGTACTGTTAACTAAAAGTTTCTTTCATACATAGTAATTTTTATTCTAAATATAAGCAAAATGAGAGAAGCAGTAGTACCATAATGATTTACTGACTTCACTGCAACTATAAGAAGCCAATACGCTTAGACAATGGGTGTAGTATTGGTACATGCTGCGTATGAACACTACCCCTAAAGTGGCTTTGCTGCTCGAAAATGCTTTGTTAAATTTCACGTTTTATTTCCTACAAAACATCCTCACTGCGAGGCCCTCCTCTCTGATAAGTCGCTTTGGCTTCAGCTTAGATGTCTACGTAACTGTTAGCATCAAAAGCATTTTTATCAGTTTGCTTTTCTATCCAGGAAACATACAGTCAGTTGTAGTTCTTCGATGTTTGCAAGTCCTTGTAAAAGATAAAATCTGAGGATTCACCTCAAATCGGTGGCTCACAAAGCAACACTGATGGTTCACGAAGGAGAAACAGGCGGAAAATTTGCTCCTGCCGCCCACATACAGTACCCAACAGAATTATCAACCTATGACGCTGGGTGCTGTATGCTCTTGTGTCGATATCGACTGACAGAATTGCGTTTATCATCGGAAATTCTAAGTAGACTTTTCGACGCATTATGTAAAAGACTTAAGGTGGTAGTTCCATAATCGCAGTGACACGTTTTTCTGACAGATCTGTACACTATGAGTAAAGAGACTATGATTTTCTTAAACTACACCAAAAAACACCCAGAGCATTTTTTATTTGGTGTAAAATACCATGGTTAAGACTAGCTACCACATTGGCTTACTAAACTGTAAGCCAGTGGAGTAGCTAGTCTTAACTTTGGATTTATCAGTGATCAAAACGTGATAGTAGACAGTTTTGAGTCTTGTTTCGAAAATTTGCAGCCATTTTATTCCTGCTTTACTTGTTCTAAAAAATAGCTTTGAAAAAAGCCTCACGTAAAAAAACTGCGATTCTGGAACTACCACCTTAAGTGGTTTCAAATAAAATTCTACGGTTCAAATCCATAGATTGCCTGCAGTGTCCAAAAATGGTTGAAATATTGCAATATGTAATGTTTTGCATGTTTCTAGTTCACTCCTGCACGCAGTTTACATAGTTTGGGGATGCCCTTTTCCCTGTGGCTGGGATCCCCGCTCCCCTAGAAGAAATGAACTTTGGGGCTTCCCCATCCTTCAATTTCCTTATTTCGTCATGTCCTCGACTGCTAGACACACATACTGTAGTGAAAATTGGATAAAGAATTCTAAATTCTCAAAATAACTACTTCTGGGAGACAAATGATTAACATCGTTCTAGTCATGGGCTATTGAAATAAACATTTTTTAGGTAAAGGAAAGGAGGTTTTCAGCACAGGGGAATATGTGTATAAATTGTTATTGACGTTACGTGCCGATACCAGCAATATAAAGTAGCCAAGTACTATGTAACTATGTGACCATAAGTACACTCTCCATATTGACTATTGTTCAGGTTCACTCTCCATATCCACTTTTTCCTATTATTTTGGAGGCAAAAAGTCATCTAATGGAGACTGCATATTTTGGCGCGTGACAAAATAGCGGGTCAGGACAGAGAACATTATGTAACTATTAGCGTACAGCCTTGAATATTGTGTTTGGAGACCCAATCTTTTGACACAATGTAGCCTGAGCCAAGACGCACATTTTGTACATCTTAAGTCCACTACCGTCAAAAAGTGGAGAGTCAACTTTTTGCTTCTGAGCCATCGATGTAACGTTTTGACGCACAAGTTTTTGTCACAAATAAGAAAAATGAAAAATAAAGGTTCGTTTTTCTTTAGATTTCGAAATAAGCTTCTACATTTTTTACAATTTATCATTGTTGCTGTGAGTACTTCACAGTTTACGTACAGTTTCACAGTTCAAACAGGTATTACTCCGCAACCACTCAAGCAATTTGCACTAAATTTTGTGTAAATAAACTAGAGTATACGTGCTTTTAGTCTGTGAAAACAATCTGAACAAAAGTTTTATATATGCGACGAAATTATCGAATGTGAATAGGTTTTCAAAACGTCATTTTTCCGACTTTGAGACTTCACTGCTAACTGTATGCTGCATCAATTTTGCTGAAACTTAACGAAACTATTTGCCCTGAAACGTACTTTTAGAATATATAAAGAACAATGACCTATCTTTCACTGAAAAAGTTTTATAGTCGCGCAAAATCGACTGCTTTAGCGACATTACCCCCTTAATACACTGCTAAGCAGGGGCGTAGCCGGGGCGGTGGAATTCCCCCCTTAATTTTTTCGGACTGAAATTTTACACAAAGATCTCCCCTTTGGTATTTATGGTCCGGCCGGAAAAAAATTCCAATACGTCTCCAGTTGACCACATTTGAGGTAAAAATAAAAAATTTCCCTATTTTTTTCTGGGGGCTGCCGCCCCCAGACCCCTGCAAGAGGCTAGTGTTCCTTGCTTTTATTTTGCATGTGCATGTTCATATACCTACTTAAATTGTAATTGCGTAATACACTGTACCATCGTTTTAGCAGTTTTATTGTTACACTAATGACATTTCTAGTAAATTACAAAATGTAATGTCAAAAAAATTTCGGAAGATTTGCAGATTGGCTAGCTTCTGGACCCTTGCCGGCGCACCGTTTTGCAATTTTCGGTTCTTTGAGCTTCAATTTTACGTTAGATGCTGCTGTGGTCGAAAATAAGCATTGTTTTTGACCGAAAAAATGCTAATATGTGTCGTTTTTTGCGTTAAAATAGCAATTAAGTGCATTTTAGCTCATGTCGAAAAAATGGGGCCTATTGGTCAGGGGGCCTATCTGGGTCCGAGCCCCCCCCATGAAAAATTCCTAGATCCGCCACTGTAGACACAAGACCATATTCGCAAGCTTATACGGTCCTTTCTCTTTCGGAACAAGCTTTATTCTGAAGGTCGTCTGATTCAAAACGTCCTCCTAAGCTAGTCTGTCTCTAAATGATAAAAACCTTACTTCATGTAATTCCTGAACTGGTCCGGTTGAACTCCAGAGGATGACTCAATAAGACGACTAATGATGTCTGGCAGAAGATTGTAAACCGCGTTGTTGCCCTGAAACAAAAAAATAACCATTCCTTATTAAGAGTCCAAAAATGTTCAAATGTTTACTTTTACGGGTGGCGGTCAAACGGCAATATTGTGAATACACACTATGAAACAGATTATTGTATTATGCCCGGATAATGCTTCACAAACCATAACTTCAAATACAAAACACCGCTTAAACGTCAAAATGCAAATACAAAACACCGCTTGAAGGACAAAACGCTACTGTAATGCATTGACAGATCTTATTTTATCAGGCGCAGGACTGATACTTGATCATATAACAAAAGAGAACAAATATGGACAAAAAGAACGTTATATGACATATTAGCTGAACCAACAAAATAGGCAATAAGGCAGTACACTATTACTTAATACGGAAATATATACCGTACAAAACAACAATAACTAAACTTTATACCATTCGTCTTGCTGAAGAAACATATTGTACAGTTTAAAAACAAGATTGCCAAAACTTTCTGCAAACTTAAAACATCCAGAGCGCCGACCTTATTGGATAGCTCAGCAATAAAGCGCCGGGCGAGGCCGGACAGTCTGGGATCCGGATCATCGATGCACTTAATCAGCTCCACCACGCCCACCTTCACTTTGATCATGTCGTTGAGGATTAGGTGGGTGAGCACCAGCAGGCAGTTCAGGCGCACAGCCAGAGAATGATCGCGCATGCTGAGACACAAAACGGATTAAAGGGACTAAGTGGATGAGGGGGAGATTAGTCATAGCGATAACTTCATTGAGAGATGTACACTGGTCACTGACCTTGTGAATGTGTCAAATTTAGGTTCACTAGCAAGAAAACACACTACACAGCACATCCATTTGCCAAAGCTCAAAGATGACATAATAATATTATCGGACTAAGCGACTTGAAAAGAGTCAAAGCTCCGATCCGAATCCGAAGGCATTCTGATATCATCAAATTAAAAGGATACACATTTGTAGGAAGCGTTTGCGTTCATACAGATAGTAAAAGTGGCCTTTTCCTTTGACTCAAATTTCAAACCTCGATGTTGATTGAATTAGTTTTCATAAAATTTATGCGTTTTCCTAAAATGAAAACCCGTTTATACTGATCTTTATACTTTAAACACAGTTGAATCCCTTACCGCGCATATAAATGAGGCGTCCAGGGCTCAATTAAATTGGGAAATCGGAAGCTTAAATCGCCCAAAATCAGAATGGTGTTGGCTCGAACTTCCACAAAGGGTGACTTTTCCAACAAAGTGAACAACAGGCGAAGGTTGCGCTCGCAAAAGGACGAACTGAAATCAAACAGCAACTCTGTTACAAGATCTTCCTGCCAACATTCTTGGGTGGCTCAACAAACAAAGCAGGTAAGTGAATTGTGATTAGTGATCAGTCAATTTTCTAGACCAGCTAAGGGGAGGGGAAGGGAAAAATTCCCAATCAATCAAGTGGACAAGACTGTCACTAAACGGACTAAAGGACAAGTCTGTAGAATGAATAATGATGTCTAACAAGGGGCATAGTACACGGCTAAGAAAAAGCTGAATGCTAATGTTAGCATGTAGTGTTGAGGTTGAGCGAAATTAATCATGATATTATAAAAGTTTGAAGACGCATGTATTCGGTGATGTGCTCTTAGTGCAACCAGTCTTTGCAAACCTTAACAACATCAACCGGCCCAGAGCCAATGAGGCAGAGGTCTGCAGTTGTTGTCCGGTAAATTTGTGCGGCTGCTCACAGACCATGACTACCAGTTTGGCCAGTTCACCCATCATGTGACCGTCTGAAAATAACACATCCACACAACTAAAGGATAACACAAAAAATAAGCCGCATCAAACAGTTAAACATTGAGATAAAATTCAAAAATGATTAAAAAATAAAACTGCGACATTAAAGTTGTGGGTCTCATCCGGTCGTTCTAACAAATTTATGAGAAAACTGGCATTCATATTCTAAAATTTTAGTCGAAAGCTGAAGTCTAAGTATATAGTTACAATTTGTAGGTTCAGGATATGTTCAATTCCAAATTATTCCAGAGTTCTGAATTATTACCAGCCAACACTTCATGTTCCAGCAATTTGTTGGCATATTCCAATTCGGCATCGTCGGCAGCGGCCCCCGCCAAGCCAAGCTCATCTTCTTCCTGAAATTAGCACAAATTGCATGTCACAATAAAAGCCTGGTTCACTGTTTATATACTAAGCCCTAGTGATCAAACGGGATTGAAGTTTGACTTTGCAGGATTGGGATTCGGAATCCCGTTAGATCCCTACTTATTCCTATAGAGTGTACACTTGTCGTTAAGAGTAAATTCAATTACAATGTGTTGCAAGTCATCTGAAGGCAAACCTATTCATCAATCAATTAGGAAGACTGTTCACTGTGGGTGTGCAAAAAATTGTGACTGTACCAACAACAATGTTTCGTACGCCAACAATGGCTTGTACGGACTTATTACAATATGAATAGGCTAGTGACCGATAAAATTTCGAAAAGGGGTCACTGGTCAGCTATTATGCTAGCTTTCGTTGAAAGCCTGCCCTTAGTGTTAACAAGCACATATTGCAGCAAATCAAATGTGAGAACTCCAACACTTTCAATAAGAAACTAGACCATCTGTAGATTGTCGAAATATCCCATTAGACAAAAAATTTTTGATGTTCGGGACTTCGACACTGTCATGATGAAAATGAATGAAATTTTATGCCATAAGGTCGGTATTGGTTTGGTACATTATCCACTAGAAGCCAAGCATTCTTTAGTTCAATCACTTTTATTCTGATCACTGAGACATAAAAAATGGCCTACTTTTCCAACCGACGCAGCGGAGGCGTTCAATAGACTGCGTCGTTTCGAAGTCTTCTTCTTTTGTTTCGATTCCTCTTCCGCAGCTTCTTTTTTACTGGCCTGTTGCTTCAACTCCGAAACCTGAGGTAAACTGACTGAATTAAAAACGATAGTAATTCACATTTGCATACTGTCAAAACATAAAAGACACTTACTATCGATATGCCGATATACATCACTCACGATATTCGGAAATCTCAACTTTCAAAAAACTAAAGTCTGACCAAAAAATGCTGGATCCTGAGACAGCAAGACACGATTTAATTACGAAAATTGCAAGCATCAAGAGTACACCGACAGCTAGTAATCTTAAAAGTCACACCACCTGTCTTATGTAAGGGTCAGTAATGGAATTGTTTATGACACTAATATCACCCGACACTCGCATGTTATTCTGTTTGCACGCCAGCCCGTACCGCTAGAGCACCAACGCCCAACGCACCAACAGCATAAAAACACTATCATCAACCATAAATTATGCTTAAATACCAAACATCCAACTCACCACTACTACATCCAAATGCACAAACAGTCTCAGAGCCACGTGAGCTAGCATGGCAAACAGGCGCGAAAGTACGGGGGGCGATTGGTGTGCCAGCCGGGCCAGAGAGCAGAGAAATCTAGCAGCCAAAACCTCCGGGTGGTCGGACAGCAGGAAAACTATGTTCATCACTTTCTCCATCAGGCCAGACCAGGAGGTTACTTCGGGAGACTCAACGGCTGAAATTGATCAAATGTGATCGAGCGACATATTATACGGTGGAATGCACAAAGGCAGTATTAGCTCAATCTTGCTAAACGCAATCTGAGACGCAGTACTCTAACTAGAACCCGAGCAATACGTGTAGAATTTTTCGTTACGATGTTCAGAATCTGAAGTACTGAAATAGACGGCCTTAGACTGGCGTTAACGTTATAGAATGCCCTGTGTGCAATCCACCCAGAGTGCAGAGCCCATATTAAGTAGTAATGAAGTTTGTGGCGAGACAGAAACCTCAAAAATTGGTCAAGTCAAGGCAGCAAAAGGACAAGGAGTAAGGCATTTTTCAGGACGCAAAAATACAGAGGAAGTCACGGCAAGGATTATTTTGCAGAAATTACTATATTTCAGATACCTACTTTTGAAGTCAAGAAAAGGTTCAAATAGAGGCTTTCGAAGGATGGAGTGGTCTACTGAACCAAAGGGGTAAGTTGACGCAGAGAATGAATAACATTTTTCTGCAGTTAAAAGTTAACAAGTCCAGCAATAAAACTTTCAGCGCCTTTCAGTGCCATCCACGACAACTTACATTTCACCAATAATTCTTTTAGTTGTTCAAACACTGGTGCATCTACGGGCATTCTCTCTGTTAAGGAGACTTCCTAAAAATATCCACAAACACTTAACAATTTTAAAGTGCAATATCAAATTCCTGAACTAACAGACACGTGAATAGAATAAAAATGACCATAATCGCTATATTATAAAAAATAAATCACACTACTATGCTGGCTCACAAATTGTATTATAAATTATTAATTGTATGGATAGCTAGCAGTTAGCACAACATTACAAAAATGACGAAAAATGCATACAAAAAGATTCAATATACTACATTAATACAATAATTTAACAACCATTAAAATTACTCAACACAAATTTATTACATAAATTACCAAAGACGAATAGAACCTATAATGCTGAGATTGACTCAGTAATTTAAAGATCTCCCCAAGCCTAAGAAGCCCAAAACAACAACACCGTTATCTACCTTTTCATTTTTACACAGTTGCTCAATGGATTTGCAAATGGCCAGCGAAAGATCCAAATCCTCACACTGCACTGCTCGCGTCAAGAGCACATCGAAGTATCGACGAAGAATGGTCGGGTCTGCCCTGAAACATGAATTGCCGTCAAAACAAAGCAAATTCCCCCATAAAATAATTCAGATAGACAAAAGTGTCATAATGGCGTGCCGCGTGTGAATTCTTGGCTTGGTTTTCACTGAATTTAGTGGGATACGGCTCTACGTATGGACCAAAAATATGGCAACAGCGTATATTATCTTTGCGGCTAACTTATGTTATAATCTCTATTCTCTAAAAAATGTCAACCACGTTTGAAACCTAAATGTATAGCCAAAATAAGTACCTTATGCTTTCACTTTTAGTTGTGAAAATAGAAAGATCTGTACTATTTATTTACTTATAGGTTTACTTAATAAAATAATGACTTATACTTATTAATTAATAAAAATGGTTAACTTACCCAGCAGCCATCGAGAGAACTAATATAGACGATCGAGCCTCTTCGCTGCTTTTGGTAATCCGAAATTTATCCCAGAGAGCGGTCAACACTTCAGTCGGCAATTTACCATGACGAACCAATTCTGTTACCTAAAAATGACGAAATAATAGAAAAAAATGAATGATATTAAACTTTGGTCAATGACAACTCCTGGCATTTTTTAAAAAATATGAAATTTTGTCGGTTGTTCGTAAAATAGCGAGCATAAGCCCACTCAGTGTAGATGACAGCGTTTTTTACATTAATTTTTTCGGCTAGACAGTAAAACACCTATAAAGTACAGAGAAGTCAACATTCGTTAGTTATATGAGTGCACTATTAGAGCAATATTAACGCTCTGGCATTTAAGAAGCTAAAGCAATAAAAAGGTTCTAGCATAAAAAACTTATAGATTCACAGGCTGTGTTAAATTGTAAATTTGTGAGATCAAAATCACATAGTTCACTTCAGATAATCAATGATAAGACCCATTACCAGTTGCTCCAAAGATGTCCGCTCCCGCAAACTGCTTTTGGTACACAAATCCATCAGTTTTTCAGCAATAGTCATACCGCCGCTGAAAAACAAAAGAAGACTGATACAAAAATGATGCTTACAGCTTGTCCTATATGAAATACTAGTACTACTGAAGCGTAGGAGATACTCTTATTAAAAAGTCCATATAATATGTAAAATAACATTATTAAAGATGAGCCGCTTTATGGGCACAAAGAACTGTTATTTTTCAATTTTTCAATTTAACTCGAAAACTTAATTTTCAGGAGTTTCTAGTTGAATAGCAATCACAGGTTTAGTTCACATACAGATAGACTATGGACTACACAGTAGCTGACTTGTGTGCAAATACAAAAAATGGAAGAAATATCAACTCATCATACGTCCAGCCTGCCTCCCCAAAAGGCGACAGCACAGACACACAAGTTGATGCGGCGGCGAGATTTTATCGTATTATCAGCCCCACGAATCAATCGATCCTTTACACTTGACTGAACCCTAGGCTATGGACGCACCAAAAATATGCCATACCCCTTCTCATACTGCACATATAGACGACAGAAAGCCTTCATGGCGGCGTCGGAAATATTAGCCTCTTTGGACCAGACCAGAGTGAATATCTGGCGAACAGCCGTGTCCGAGCCCTCGATTTTTCCCTCATAGCAAGTGATCAAAAATTCCACTGCTTCCAGAACATCTGAGATAAAAGAAAAGAAATTATTTTAACGAAAAATAAATAATAAAAAAGCACAGCTCCAATTTCAAGCTTGAAGTATTTCACAGCCCTGCGTTGCAGTGCCGTTCGATCTTTTTTAGTATCTGTAATCTGTAGATGTTCAGGAGCTTTCTCCCCTTCTCTTTGTAAAGTAAAAGCGGGCCAGACTATTTTTTGAAACATGAATCATCTGAAAAAGACCGTTTAATTCGAACAAAATTAATCTGATTCATATTATAAAAAAAACTTGAATCTCTCTCAATATATGCCGTGTTATGTTAGTGTTAATATGCAACAGCCGAAAAAAGGTTATGCAAAAACAACAGCAGCTGACATTTTTCCTGACAACAGCATGAACTGGGCTATAATAACACACGTCCATTCAATAAAAATAAAAAGTAAATAACGTTAGACAGAAAAAACTGTTGGCTACATGGCTCACGAAAAGTGATTTCAATTGGCTTACCAGTCGTAGTTTTGGAATGCAACAATTGACACGTAGTTTCCATAGCCAACTGGAACTCTTGCAAAATAGCCCAGCATTGCTACAACAATTATTAGTAAATGCAAAACCAAAACTAATCAATAAATAATTAACTTGAATAAACACTAATCTTAATACTTTAATAAAATGTAAACGTTAAAACATTGACCCTAAAGCATTACAAAAAGCAGCTTCTGTGTTAACCTTCAAGTATTTCACAGCCCTGCGTTGCAGTGCTATTCGTTCTTTTTTAGCATCTGTGATCTGTTGATGTTCAGGAGCCGCCTCCCCTTCCGGTTCGTTCTCTTTGTCTCCATTTGATGCTTCTTCCTCTTCTGTGGCGGCTTCACTTGCTTCTGCTGCAGTTTCACCACCTAAAACGTCAAGCAACTAAAGTTAAGTCCGACCGAGACTTTACCACTATGATCCAAAAAATGACTCAACTTACAGATTCCACATTATCATTACATTAAACATACTCACTTGCAGCGTACTAGACAGATAACAGTACTCAACTACGCCCATTTTTTTTAATAATAGTGCCTGTCTAAATAGTGGATGCCAGTCCGATGGATGGTTGAGAGAAGATTCAAACTGAAAGGAAGCAGAAAACTTCCGATAACTTTTTTCTTATTCCGTTTTGTAAGATACTCATATTCCATTCCAAACCTCTGAATAAACGATGTTTCGTTTAAACCAGTACAAAACCGAGTTTCTAAAGGGTTGTCGTTACGATTACGATTAAGCGAAATTATACTTAATTTTCCGTTTCCGTTAGGCCGATGAAATAGGTTCTATCTTAATGACAAAATTTGATTATCTCATCACATTATCGCTATAAATAAAACCAACTATAATTACTCAAAAACTACACACCTTCTCCATCCTTTGCACCAGCGGCTTGCCCCTCTTCTTCTTCTTCGGCCACTTTCTTCAGCTCCGCTTCTGCACGATCGCACTCAGCTTTCAACTCCGACAAGCGATACTGTATTAGAAAAATAGAATTTGACACCTTGATAATTTAAACTTAATAAATTGATTCAGGGTTTTTTTTGGTCTGAATAGTTTAGGCCACTTGGCCTCAGGTCCGAAATTTTTTTAGGCCAATTGACAAAAGCCTTAGGCCAACTAATTTTTGCATTTTTGCAAAAATTATTTACAAAAATGAGCATAGTATATTCTACAGAGGTGTAGCCAAAAACAAATTTGTTCAGAGACGTATCAGAAATGTATTCGGACAAAAATTGAAACAAAAGATGGGAACGTCACATTAATTACACAAGGAAATGTAGCATACTCGTGAGTCGTGTAGTCATGTAAATGGAGCATAACGTACTTGTGTATACATGCATAGGCTTTGATGAAAGATAACATCACATCAAGGTATAGTATGCCAGAGTCGCAGGGGTCTGGGGGCGGCAGCCCCCAGAAAAAAATTGGGGAAAATTTTTGATTTTTAGGCCAAATTTGGTCAATTAGAGACGTATCGGAAATTTTTTTTGCATCCGTAGCTGAAAAAGTTTAGGCCAGCTGGCCTCAATCGCTGAAAAACTTTAGGCCAATCCAAAAAAAATTAGGCCATGGCCTTAGCTATGGCCTAAAAAAACCCCTGAATTGATTACACATGATTATAAGTGCCATTATTATTAATTTCATCAGCATTAAAAAACAACTCACACAGCATTTAAACGTCTAGCACAGCACTATTAAGTAATAGCTTAAGCTCGGTTCCTACGACATTTAATACGAAACAAAAACAGACTCATAGCTCTAATATCTTTGACAATATTTATTCTCACAACTCAACAAAAAGTCGTCTTAAGCTCGTCCCATTTGTCAGCTCAGGCTCCCGCACTAAATGTTCTGTCTTACTAACAGGCTATCGATCAGATTTACCTGAACCAGAAAGGGGTCTTTGCCAATGGTATGAATAACCAGCTTGGTGAGGAACTGTACAGTTTGCTTGCGCACAGAGGCCCCCTTGTCCATAAGCCGGCCGCGCATGCGGGGCAGTAGCTGGGACAGGCGACTTAAGGGAATCCGTTCCGTTTCCAATAAGCGGGTCCACAAGGAGACACACTTGGAGCGCACAAAGGCGTTCACGTCATGAAGGTGGTCCTGAAAAAACGGCTTAGATCTCAGGGCCTATTCCTTTACCAGACTAAAGTAAATAGCTGGTTTAGTAAGCGGTTTAAAAATCTTGCCTTAAAAAATGCCATTCCAAAACCTTCGAATTGAACGAACTCAACTTTTAGCGCGCTCAAAATGGACTTGACTTTACACGCCAATGCTGTGTAGTGTGTGTACATTTTAAATCCTTTTAGACTTGGTTTTGTTCTGGCTTAGAGATGGGTTTGCACTAAAATTACGTATCCTACATATTTTCACTCGGTTAGTCCGATATCCATTACTAAACATAGGACTTGGACAAATTCAGTCCGTTAAATCTGGTAAAGAATTAATGGGCCCTCAGTTGTTGCAAATCACAATGTAAGGCTGCAAAAGCAAACTAAACTTACTGTACTAATCTTCCCTAGTGCACGTAATAAGAACCCGCTCTCGTTAAATTGTTCAACGAACCGCTCTCTCCTCAAAGTTACTCGAACAGTTGGTAAAGTAAACGTACAAAATAAAAACTATAGATCAATACCGACTTTTGGTAAAGTATATAAATGTACAAAGTAAAAACTATATAGATCGATACCGACTTTATAAATAGGATTTATAGTTTACTTCGAGTCTATCCAAAAAAGCGTCTCTTGTTTCGCGTTGTGCCGGCTCCAGTGATTCCCCACCGAGACGTTTCACAATCAGCTCACAAAGCATACTGAGAACAGCATTGCGTAAAGTGTAAGACTGAAACAAGGCCACAAGACGTGGTCAGCCTGGCATCTTTTTCGTTTTTGAAATTGGATAGAGGGGGCCATTGGGTGGCTGTTCAAAAGCGGGGGAGGGCTTATAAAATTCAATTCCACCATTATAGTGGTCTAGTGGTATAGTGCACAAGGGCTGGGACTCAGATAGCAGTGCTCAAAAAAAACTGCAAATCACCAAAGTTTTCATACAAAGTGTACGATGTTAAAAAAAGTGTGAGTGAAAACCAAAAGTGAGGGGTTGCTGGCCTCCTCCCTCCCAAAAAAAAGTCAGCAGAAAAAATCATACAGTAGCATATCATACAGTAGCATTCTAAGGAGGTTAACAAATATATTTTAATTGCATTCAGTAAAGGAAATAAGAGACAATTATGCCCATCAAATGCTTGAATAATTTAATTTTTTATACAGAAATAAATCCACATTATTTCTGTATAAACTCCACTGACTCTGAAAACCCGTGTACGGTTAGCGTAGTCTACAATTTTCTAGGTAATAATAAAGAAACTACATTACGGAAGAAGTTTCCATACAAAGGCTAAAACTGACTTCAAAACGCCCCCAAATAAGGAAAACAAAACCAGCCACATTAACTTACTTCACAGTCCAATAAGGGCGTAATAGCACTGACACACTGTATAACAGTGTCCGGAAGCTCGGCAGCCACGGAAGCAAGGAAAGCAGCACAGCAACGCGCCGAGCCCCCCTCACGACTCAGCTCTTCAGATTCTATTTGGCCAAGCTCGCTGAAAAAAAAATACTTGAACAATGATTCGCACAATAATGGCTTTAATTTTTTAATCATTTTGAATGCATGAATCAACCCTTGGCAGAAATGCTAACCGGAAGTACAAAATATAATATTCATGACTAACAGTTGTTGACCTAATTTAGGTACTAGGTACGTAATCTCACTATTACCAGTAATCTAGGTGCGTTATCAGCAATATTATCAAACTATCATCAATTTAATTGAACCTTGAACAAAATTTTTGAATTTTTAAAATTTTTGCGTCTAGGAGGATATAGAGGATCGATAGAGCACCCAAAAATACTGCTCAATAATGAACTTAACATGCAAATTATTTAACACGCACCTGTAAAATAATTTTGTTCATAGAAACTTCCTACCGTAGCACATCCATCAGAATATTCTTGTATCCTTGACTGTTGCAGTGTTTAACCAGCTGTACAAAGAAGTCAGCGACATGTTCATATTGCTGCAGCATCTGCACCACCTTCAAGCCTGCGCCTGCAATAAAAATTGAATCATTGAAGCCGTCTGATTTATACTTATCCCTGTTCCTAAGCCCCTTACCTGCCGTCGTATTTGTTTTTCATTCAGGTGCGTTAATGAGCATTCTTAGAAGGGAAGAAAAGGTGGGTCACTCGTGCGAGCTGAAATTGCTCAGAAGTTGAGAACATTTGCTTGATTAGCTTTGTATCACGGTGATATCGACCTTGTTATTATCATAAAGTAAAGTTTCGATTCCGTTTGTCTCGAACTCCAAACTTTTACCGATTTTTCCTAGAGAGCTGCAGCTTCTTGGCAAATGTCAGTATTTTATATACGCTAATTGTATGGTACGCATACTGTGCATTCAATTCATAAATAAAACAACGGTCTTACTAAGTGAGTAGTTGTAAAACATGATAAGTTGACAAAGAATAGCTTCCAAGGTTTGAGCAAGTCTGTTGCATTTTACATTTTCCGGAAGTTCCAATAATTTGAAGCAACAGTTACCAATCAAACTAAAAAATAAAATTATTATTAAAGATTATTGATTATTATAAAAATGCCCTTCACAGAAGGGCAGCAATGTTAGTAGAATAGGAAAGCGGAAAAATGCTAATATGCTTGTTAAACACCCGGGACAAGTTTTGCCGCCGAATAGGAAAACGCAGCTTGCTAAATGAAGCGGGCAAGAGTTGTGTCAGAATAGGAAAACGGAGCTTTTTAAATGAAACGGACAAGACTAATAGCAACTAATAGCGTCAGAATAGCAATCGCCCTGCGACACGTCAGTGCTTTCTGCACCCTATTCGCGCGAATAACTAGAAAAAGCATTTTTGACGCTTACTATCACATATTCACATGTCAGGACTTGTAGTGTAAAGTACATAGATATACAGTTACTTAATTTAAATTTCTTCACATATTACATATCTATTTTTGTAAACATCTTTCCCGAAAGTTACGAATGACATATTTTAAATAAACATTTCACAGCAACTACATAATAATATTCAACACAAAGCTTAGTCTACTTAAATGTTTATGATGATTAAACACATGTACGTATAACGATGTGCAAAAATAAAAACGAATGACCGCTATGATCGATTAACGATCCTTGTGAATGTACGACTCATTACAAGAATGTTTATTCCGGTCATGGCTTGCCTTTGTAAATAACATCAAGAACCAGCTATGTATACAATACATTTCCGGCAACAGAGCAGCTCATGATAATGGCTGATTAGTTCGCGCGAATAGGGTGCAGAAAGCACTGACGTGTCGCAGGGCGATTGCTATTCTGACGCAAGTCTTGTCCGTTTCATTTAAAAATCTGCGTTTTCCTATTCTGACACAACTCTTGTCCGCTTCATTTAGCAAGCTGCGTTTTCCTATTCGACGGCAAAACTTGTCCCGGGTGTTTAACAAGCATATTAGCATTTTTCCGCTTTCCTATTCTACTAACATTGCTGCCCTTCTGTGAAGGGCATTTTTATAATAATCCTATCCATTTTTCCGCTTGAGAGATTCAGCTTCAAATCATGAAAATGTTTTCACCGGTATCACAGGGGGGGGGGTTGCACAAGTTCTGGTTATTACGTAAATCTAAAAACAAAAGAAATAGCACGCTGCAATGCACAATATATATATATATATATATATATGGTTTTAACCCATTTGATTCAGTGTTCTAGAACCGCTGGTCGTCTGGGTATAAGCCCGGAAGAGGGCTCATTCTGCTGCCTGTGCGTTATACGGATGCTGCATCGTGCTCGCTTCAGCTTCTTCTGCTTAATGTGAACATTCAGATTGTGAAAACACTGCAAAACCGCGTCGATTGATTATGCAAATTGACTACTTCAACCCTAACGGTCCTCTCGAGGTTTAGTTGCCTAACGAATTAGACATTAGATAAACATTGATAGAAATAAAATTTTTTTCTGAATTTCTGTTGACATTGTTCAAGAACTTTACCTGAAAAAGAACAACTCCAACCATTACAGTTGACCACTAGTTTTCTTTTTTTACAGAACGGAATTTTAACGGGCTGGGCTGGACATATTTTAGTTGTTGAGGCTGACGTTAAAAAATACTGCACGTAATCTTAGTAAATTAAGTGAGCGATATAATTGTTTAGATTGCCCACTAATTGGGTAGTTAACTATTTAATTCAGTAATGATCCATTTCTAATCAACTCGATGACGATATTAAATTACAAAATTTTCATTTATTGAAGCACGACACAGGTTTCACATTCACGTTTAATATAGCCTGCGGTGGTCTTTTCTTCATTATTTTAAATTGCAAACTGGGAACTAACACTAAAGACAACAATGCAACAGAAACTAGTTTAATAATCAACTGTTAATATTTTTTCCGTTGAATAATTAATTACATCATATTAATTTATTAAACTTTTTTCTGAAAAATTTGTCAAAACGCAAAATATGATTTTATGGTGCGACATAACGCCTTATTTTAGCGAAAGTTATGGTTATGCACAGTTATGGCTATGGTTAAGTTACAGTTATGCACTGTTGTGGATTGTATATCCTTGGTTGCGATTGATAAGTACGGTATTACTACGCACCCCATGTTAGTAAATAGTAATTTGCTGCCCCCAACTAGGTTATATATGTAGTGTCCAAAAAGCAGGTAACGGAAAAACAAACTTATGGCTTAGGTGATATCTACTGTCGCCAAAATGAGATGTCTGCACTTAGCTTTACAATCAATGATATTACAAGTCACAGATCCTAAGTCAGCAAAACGCATCTACAGGCTTTATGGGCTATTTTTCAGTGACTTCATACTTCAAGAATCGTGACGTATGGGTAATACTAATAACTTTGTGGATCAGGTCACGCTCTTGTGTTGTTTAAGTTTGAGATTAGTGATAATATGTCTTACTTAAAAAAAAGTGTTCAGAATGAAGAGATTTGAATGAAAGGATTTTTGAACAAATTTTTTTAGGTTGAAACTGTGCCAGTGTTGACAGTTGGGTTGGGTTGCAGACTAGTAATTTTATTAAGCATTGAACAAGCACGTTTTGCGAGTAAGGTTAAACTTATTTTAGACAGATCGCGGTGTGACGTACTTTCAATGCTGAGGATATTCTTCGAATATCAAACGCGGCACTTTTTTTAAATTTTTTGAAGCCAACGTATTAAATACACTTGTCAAATGTTAGTCCTTAGCTTAGCCAACAGTGCGTCGATTTTGCTTAAATTTTCCTACCTAAGACTTGAACAGTGGAATGCATAAAGGCAGTCTAAAGGCAGTCTTAGCTAAACGCAGTCTGGACTACGTTTAACAAAACTAGCCTAAGACCATCGTTGCGAAATATCAGGTGATTTTTGCACACGCTAAAGATGTAAGACGAACTCAAGACTGGGTCTAGACCTAGTCTCCCAAGACTGACGTTAATCGGTATTCTGAAAGGTAGTCTTAGCTGAGTCTTGAAAATTACACTGAAATATTGTTTATTAGAGTTTCTACAGTCATATAAACTTTTTTTAAACTGTTGGGTGCAAGTCGATACCTTCAAACTTTGCAAATATGCATTTATTAGTATAGCAATGATGATTTTGCAACAAAAATTTTTGGAAAATTTTTTGTACATTATTGAGTAATAAGACGAAGGTTAACACATCCTACACCATAACTATTGCTACCGTTAGCTTAAAAATGCAATTTTTCGTGATTATCTCATTTCACAAGAACCTCGTTAAAATTGATTAAAAAACCTTGAGAACATGCACATGATCTTTGACAACACTCCTCAGGCTTTAATTTTTCAAAAAAATTATAATAAGTGCTGAAATAAGGCTTGAACTAGCCTTAGACTAGCTGAAGAGCATGTCTTAATTTTGAATGGAAAACCAAGACTAACCTAAGACTGACGCTTTTTATGCATACCGATTAGTATTTTTAGAACATCGTAACGAAAAATTCTACACGTATTACATACGAATTCCAAAGGGTGTTCTGACACGTTAGTCTTGAAAGTGTTAGTCTAAGGGCTTAGACATAGTCTGGACTGAGTCTCCGGAGACTGCCTTTATGCATTCCACCTGAAACGTCCTCACTGTGAACAACTTGAGTTCAAAATTGATCATTGCATTGCAAAACTGTACTTAATAGCCAGTAATAGGTAACATTGCGTACATGTTGCCGAACGAGATACAGCCAAATAATTTGCAGCAGCTAACCTACGGTCAGCTGCTTAAGCTACCACGTTTTAGCCAACGGCGCCAATACTGTGGATTCCATAGCCGTGTGATGGCATGCTTGCCATAAGTTCAAAATTCCTGGCTTCTGACGCGCTAATGAATATTCCACGAAACATTGTCGTGACACGTTTCGTCAAATTACTGTGTTCTTTATGCAAAGACTGTCAGTAGTGGATACATAGATACGCAAATGGAGCAGGCAGGTAATCGTCGCCAAGTACGTACATACATACACGATAAAGACACACACGCTGACACAAACAGTGCTATCTGCTGACCTGCCAGCAATTTAACACTAGGATTGATGCAATTGTGTGCTCTTGATGCACACGTTTGCAATATAGTATATACGCGGCGGCTGAGGCCGCCGTGTAATAAAGTGTACTTACATTACTTTACTTATGTCAAATTTACTCCCCATTTTTTGAATCAGCATTA
Organism: Trissonchulus sp. WLG1_4; assembly: GCA_030248245.1. Classification (NCBI taxonomy): domain Eukaryota; kingdom Metazoa; phylum Nematoda; class Enoplea; order Enoplida; family Ironidae; genus Trissonchulus; species Trissonchulus sp. WLG1_4. The sequence goes on along the minus strand of JASANF010010137.1, from coordinate 9,252 downwards.
CGTCACACTCAATACTTGATGTCATAGTCATAGTCATTTTACCATTTCGCACAACAACCTACAAACAATCGCAATTTAAAGTTCACACAGACGCTCTTCATGTCAACACAGTAAAACAGATTTGCAGGAACTTGCAAATCAAATTTGCGATAACGGTAGCTTATCAGATTCACTAGTTTTTACTCCTCTCTTAAAGTAAACGTTAAAAACTATGCTTATTTACACAACACTGATATCCCTAAGCAATATCATTTAACTGGGCGTATTATAAAGTTATTCTGTTCATGTTATGTTCAAAGTTGAAATTGTTACAAACTGTTGTAGATAAAACCTGCTATATTCTACTGAAATGAACAAATTTCCTAACGAGAAGGTTTTGGAATTGAAAAGGTAATTTTATTGGAAGTTTTGACTCAGTTCAAAAGATAGTGAAGTGTTTGAACAATTAAACCCTAAACCATTTAAACGCTTTTTGACCATGATAGGAGAATCCACTAGTCTGGTGATGACAAAAACTGTTACCCATATTGATTGGGTCTCATTTTATAAAACTATTAATCCGCTGCCAAAATTTTGTCTAATTATGGAGCTGTCTCACTTTATAAAAACAGTTTCATTTTATCAAACAGCGGCACACCTCACACGCCTATGAGACCCTATTTTACAAAATGAGACGTTTTATAAAATGAGTCAGTTTGGTTTTGAAGAGGCAATTATTTTGGGTCTTATGAAACCCAACACCCAGACTGTACTGTAGTCCAGACGCAAATGAATTGCCAAAAAGCTTTGTCACACTTCAAATATTGTCACTTTTCTAGTTAAATTCAAAAATAACTACTTTCTTAATCGGTTGAGACCCATCAGAGCTAAAACACCTTAGGAAGAAGAATAATGGTAAACCATGAAGATTTATCATGTAAATATTATACCGCGAACCACGGGGCTCTTGGAGTTTTGGCCGAAAAGGCGAGGGCCAGAGGGCAGAATTGACCGTGCGCCCGAGCCCAAGTGGAACGCGCTATAACGGTGAAAACCGGGGCAAAGTGCCCTAAATCGCTCAGAAGTCTGCCCTAACTAGGTCCGGGGCACACACACGAATTCCCCAACAAATAGCCACAAAGCCCTCCAAGGGCTACTACAATCAGGAGGCCCTAAAAAGCCCTAAAGAGGCAGTTTTACGGATTCAGAATTTTATTGAAAAACGAAACTTTTATTTAACATAAAATCAACATCACATTTTATAACAAGAGAAATCTTAAGGTGGCGCTCCGAATAACTGACTTTGGGCAGAAAAAGTTTTCAGTCACGTTTTAAGGTCTTTGTTCTTGAAGGAAGGTTGTTTAGCAGTGAATTAGCTTTCGTTTGATATACATGAGATATAGTTTTGTTGAAATTTATTTTTTACGTGAATTTTAAAAAAGGCAAAATCTTCAAATCGATTTCTCAAAAAAATGTTTGTGGCTTTTCATACATTTTACAACGGTTTCATGCACCGAATCGCTGACTGTAACTTTTTAAAAAGTCGTTTGTATAGGCGAACCTTTTTAAAAAAATTAGCAAATTACGTTGAGCGACATTGACAAAAATACTTTTGGCTTCTTGGCTTCTCTAACTTTTCTCAACGGTTATTTGCACTAAAAATACGCCCTATTTTTCGACACTGTCGTTTGTGTGGACAAACCTTGTTTTTCTGATCTGCAATATCTACTCTGCAAATTTTTTGATTCGTGGTACATAGCTCTCCTCCATGTCATGTTTTCATTCTGAAATTTGACTCAAAGTTAGAAAATAAGTAGATGCGAGTGTACCTTCTTTAAAAATGTTGATTTCTGTTTTTGGAGAAATTCTGCAGCGTTTTAAAGTTGACCAATTTAAGAAAAATTTGGGTACTTTGAGCCTAAAGAATTGGATTAAAATTATAGGAAAAGATACACCACGGCAACATATTTGCCTACAGTTTAAGCTATAGATCGTAAAATTTGAGCAGTTTTGTTCAGTTATGCCGTTTGAAAAATTGTGCGCATTTAGCGAAAACCTAAATTTTCAATCGGTCATAAAAAATTAAAACAAGGCAGCAGGAACGTGAAACTTACTCAAAAACCGAGCTTTGTAGAAGCCTTTAATATATTTAAACAAAAGTTATTCTAGCTAGAACCTACGTCGACTTATAAGATAATAAAGTCATGCAAGTTATTGGAAGCGCCACCTTAAGGTGACGCCTTAAATAACCGACTAAATTGTGTGATACAATTTTTATTCATATTCTGAAGAATATTTGTTGAGAAAAAAGAAATGCAGTTTTCAAAAAAAGAAGAAGAGCGCGTCAGAATAGGAGTCAGAAATCAAGCCTCTCTCTACTGAGGTAGCGAAGGAAAAAATACAGTGATTAAAATTAAAACCGCAACTTTATCAATTTCCGATTTTGGGTCTCGTGCCAAATCTGCTAGCAGCCGCTAAACCACTATCTTCTGCTTGCCAAATGGTTATCGCGGGCTTACAGGCTTTGATTTCAGCAAATTTGTTGCTATGTAAGTATTTCGTTTATATAGCCGTACCATTTTGAAGCTTTTGTTTACACTTGGCATTCTGTCGGTGCCGGTTTCACGTTACTAATTCAACTACTATGTAGACAATTAGAAGAATTTACAGGTCCTCAAGTTTCAAGTTCAACTTTTACGTTTAAAGTCTCTTTTGAAGTAAAATCAATACCGAAGTAATAGCTGTTTCTAGATATCACTTGCTCAACTCATATTCAGCGTAGTTAATTTTTTATTACCAAACGAGTTGAAACAAGTCATTAATGGTATTTTGATTGAATTAAATCAACTTTTGTCTAAATATTTGCTAAGAATACTTTTATCAAATGGAGATAAATTACACAACATTTTTGCATTAAATCTTGTTGCAGTTAAAATTAAAGAAAGACCCATTTTTAATTTTAGTTAAAATTTAGTTATTGCTATTTTCCTCTTGAAAATAAATATAGTATGACATTTTGTTATTTTTAGAAAATCCATCATCATTCTGTAACAATTCTACTCATCATGATGCATGAAGCTTTGTCAAGTTAGTTCGACGTGACGTACAAAATAAGGCAAGGTTCACACAGACTTACTTTTTACTTTTTACTTTTCACTTTATACTTTTTACTTTTGCAAAAGTGTTCACACAGGTTTACCTACTTTTTACTTAAAGAAGATCACATTCAATTGGCTGCCTTTGGCGCACTTGTATGTCAAAAAGCAAATCTAACCAATAAAAATTAAGCTCAATAGGCGGAGCTACTGTTAGAGCATTCTGATTGGCTAGATTGCAAACGTAAAAAGTAGAACCCGTTTCTACTTTTACTTTTGGCTAAAAGTAAAAAGTGAAAAGTACGTTCTGTAAGAACCGAAATTTTTACTTTTGGCCCAAAAGTAAAAAGTGAAAAGTAAAAAGTACGTCTGTGTGAACCGGGCCTAAACTATGGAGGAACAACTGACCAACACAAGACAGCTGTTGCTTGTAGCAAAGTAAAAACTTAAGACCCTGTTGTGATACAGATAGTCGCAATTAACACATCATCATAACAATGAGAGCTACCTACCATATAGCTCGTGTTTTTCAAACCTTCCAAACTGGCAAAATCCGGCTCGCCGCCAGTAAGGGTGGGTCGAATTTTTAAGTAGTAAAAGTCAAACTAAAAATTAAGTCTAATTAAAATGACGCTCAGGGCAACCGATGTTGACGCTTTATATTTTCTAGGATTTTTTTCGGTTCTGTCATCATCATCGGCAAATATTGTGCAAATCGAACAGAGCATTAATTTGGTGCCCACACCGCGATAAATGCCAGATATATATTATCGTTCTAATATAATACCAATACGAATATGTAGGTATTAATATCACACAAAATTGTCAATAATATTATTTGCTTTAATTTTTATTTTCGTTCTAGTTTTCATGTCTTAAGCGTGCAATTTAGTTAGTTGCACTTGCAAGTTTTTTAGCTGAGAATAAAGCAAATAAAAAACAATTACGGAAAAGCTGATTTATGTTCGAAACTTTTAAATTTTGTTCTATTTTTATAAAAAAACTGCATCCTATAAGTGAAAGTTAACTAGAACTAATTTATAATAAATCAACTTTTTTGTGAAACCTGGAATATAAATTATTTTTAATGTCTAGGTTCCAATAAATTTTCCTCTCGATACAAAGATCGTAAAATGTTTTCGCTGATTTATGTCGAGAAAATTGAGAAAGTGTCAGTAGTATAGAAATGGGGGTTCTGGACCCTCCCGGAGCCGGAGCCTCCGGAGTGATGACGTAATATGACGTCATAGTGACGTCATAATGACGCAATGATGACGTAATGACGTCATTATTACGTAACTATTATGTAATTACATAACTATTACGTAATTACATAATTATTATGTAATTACATAACTATTACGTAATTACATAATTATTATGTAATTACATAACTATTATGTAATTACGTAATACTGATTACGAATTACATGATACGAATTATATAATTAAGTAATGGATACTATTATGCAATAATTATTATATGTAATAATATTTACAAGGCCCCCCTTTGTACAAGCTGATAACAATGCCCCCTCCCAGCTTTATGAACTGGCAGCTATCATTATTACTACGTAGTATGTGTGTGTATGCTTGCTCAGCGTGTGTGCGTGTGCGCTAGCTGTATTGTTTGCTAATGACATTCAACAGCTGCAATTTTTTAAGCTAATGCAAACAACTTTTTCCCGCCTGATTTCAAATTTTCAAAATTGCTAGCTAGTACGTACTAGCTAATACGTTTAATAGCTTTTTTTAAATTAACTTTCAAAGGTTCCCGTTTTCTAATTTTTAGTATTAACTCTCGTATAAACTATGAATTCAAATGGGTTGGGAGCTCTAAGTTTTGACATGATTTAGCAAAATCTAAATTAAAGATTGATCAGCTTTAAGATAACCAATTAAGTTTAAATTTATACATTGCATGCAATGCAAATGCATTGCATGCAATGCAAAAATATCTATATAAACACCTACAATTTTATTTTAGTCACTCTTAGCAGTTGAAATGGGTGCGTTTGAATGCCCCTTTTGCAATGTCCAATTTTCGCGCAAGGATAACCTTATGCGCCACGTGAAGAAGCAGCATTCGTCTGTTCCAGCTGCATCGAACCGACCAGGACCTAGTGTAGGTTTATAATTTTACTAAAATTTTAAACTTAAACTAAATTTTACTCAAGTCTGATTAAATTTAATTTAAAAATGACTTTAAACTTAAAACATATAGACGCGGTGTGGTATGCTTGCATTGTGCTTCTTCAACGCGCGCTTTGCCTGCATATCACAGCACTTTGTTGCCGTGTGCAGCCGTGTCTTGAGATAGGGTCTCTTGTAACTCTAAGCAAGTTACAGGAGTAGGACTCCAGGGTATCAGACGGTCTTCGGGCCTGTGCACGCTGATATCTAGCCTATGGCTAACCTCGTGGTATGGAGTCGGCAACCTTCATGGCGGTGGTAGTAAGGGAAGAAAACGCGAAGCACTGTGCTCATAAAATGGATTTACAGGGTGGTTAAGTAGATGAAAGTTTACTACGAACTTTCTAAGGGAGCACACCTCTCGCCATTTGCCACGAACCCACCGTCCATGTCGTAATTAGGGTTAGGTGCTGGCCGTAAACTTAGACCAAAATCAACTTAGGTTTTAGTAACTTTAGATTTAGCTGTAGTAATCGAGTAACAGCACACAGACTTAGACCTAGGTCAGTACAAACACTTAGTCTACAGTAGTTTTTCAAATAAATTTTTTACATACAATTACAAAATTAGTTTTCTTGCACAAATTTCAAGTTTAACGTAAATGCACGTAGTTTTTTCCCTCAAACTCATTCAGCATAAATGTTTTCGCATAAACATTTAGTCTACAGTAAGCTTTTAATGCAAACCGCTACTAAAATTTAATTTTTTAGTGAAAAACCTAGCAAACTTGATTTGTCTTGCATAAATCTCATGTTTAACGTAAACACACTTAGTTTTTAGCGCAAACTCTCACTCAACATTGATTTTACAGTACAAACAGTTAGTATACAGTGATTTTTTAATTCTGAACTTTAATTTTACAGTACAAACACCTAACAAACTTAATTTCTCTTGATTAAATTTCAAGTTTAACGTAAATACACTTAGCTTTTTCCCGCAAACTTTCACTCAACTTTGATTTTACAGTACAAACACATAACAAACTTAATTTCTCTTGCATAAATTTAATGTTTAACGTAAATATACTTAGTTGTTTCCCGCAAACTTTCACTCAACATTGATTTTACAGTACAAACACATAACAAACTTAATTTCTCTTGCATAAATTTAATGTTTAACGTAAATATACTTAGTTGTTTCCCGCAAACTTTCACTCAACATTGATTTTACAGTACAAACACATAGGAAACTTAATTTTTTTTTCATAAATTTTATGTTTACGTAAATACACTTAGTTTTTTCAAGCAAACTTTCACTCACCATTAATTTTACAGTACAAACCGTTAGTCTACAGTGATTTTTTATTACAAACACTTACTAAACTTAAATTTTTAAGTAACAAAATATCGATTTTGTCAAATAGTCAGTAAACGCTAATTTTTTCAAACGAACAGTACTAAACGTCAAATTTCCACTACAAACAGTTATCAAACAGTGACTTATTCATCTTTTTTAGTAGTTTAACATAAGAAACACCATAAACACTCACTTTAGAGCACAAAATACCGTGTTTTAAGTACGAACACAACTTTCTCAGCAAGAAACATTGTACAAGCACTAATGCTTTGAACAAATAGTCACTTTAGTGTACGAAACTATAGGTCTTTGTTGCAAAAACTCACTTTTGATTAGTAAATACTCTTCAAACGGCAGTTTTTTTGTCGAACACACTAACCTTAGAGCAGAAAATACTTTACGTACAAACACTTGGTTTTGAATAGTAAACACTCTACAAACATCAATTTTTTTATGACACAAACACTAGGTTGTGTATGAAACTGAGTGCTAAGTGCACTTTCTAGTAGTCTAGTTACTACGATTATAATAATAATAAAACGCTCAATATGTGTGTTTTAGACTGCTGTACCTGCAGAACCCTGTTCTGTGGCACGATCCCTGTCACCTGCCCCCAGTCCCACCTCACCTTCGCCCCATGCGGTTTCTTTCGCGTCCCCATCTTTGGTGCCCAGTGCTTCTTCAGTTGATCCTGTTCAAAATGAAGTAAGGATGAAAAACTGGCTTTTCAAATTAGTCATTATAGAAGGAAAGGTCTTCAGTAATGTGTTAAGTATACGCTAATTATTAAGTAATATTCATTAAGAATATGGTGATTACCTGTGACAAAATAAGCGTAATAAGCTTATGTAATAAGCACAGCGTTTCAATATAAGGAAAAGAGTTTACCGTTAAGGTTTTGTTGTTTCAGGTCTCGAATCGATGTCATATTTGCAACAAGTCGTTCACGATTCGAAAGAACCTTCTGCGGCATATTCGTGAAACTCACGAAAGAATGAAATCTGCCACATGTGACGCTTGCGGAAGATCGTTTGCTAGAGCAGATGAGCTAGCAAAACATGTCTCTACGCATTCCCGCAAGCGCGCTGTCCCCCCACCCCCTAAGGAGTCAGCGACAACTCCAAAACCCAAGAAACCCCGAATGTGTACAAAATTTGTTCAGTGTGCACTCGGGAATGCCCTCCAAACGTTTTCCTTTTCTCCTACACAAGCTGGAATGGATCCGCACAGCTTCTTATACTCCCAAGTTTCTGCGATATCAGAAACAGTATCCGGTGTGTTAGAAGAAGAATCGGGAGTTAAGATGTGGATGAGCCTGAATATACAGTTCCACCTTGAAACAGATCCGAGACAGCAAATCCAGGCCCATTTCAACGCTCGCAATAGAGTGATTTTGCGAGGATCTAACATTGAAGAAGAAGTCCGGGCAGCATTCCCTGAAATACTTGCTCACATAGAAACATTTGTTGAACGCGGATCTGGCTGGGTGGTCGATGAGGTCCTGCATCTAGATCTGCACGTCGCTGCGTACCAGCCCCTCCGCGGATCTTTTTATTTACCATTGCCCGATTACATCAGGAACAAGAAAGCCGCCATAAACGTTCAGAACGCCGACACTCAATGCTTCAAGTGGAGCGTCCTGGCGGCCCTTCACCCGGCCCCGGATCATGTGGATCGGGTGACAAATTATGCCCCTTTTGCGAATGAACTGAACTTCACAGGAATTAATTTCCCGGTAAAAGTCTGTGATATCCCCAAGTTTGAACTACAAAACAACCTCAGCGTCAATGTTTATGAGCTCGACGGTCAAAATCCCAGCCCGCTGCTGATTTCAAAAAGAAATGGCTGCCCACACATTGATCTTCTGCTCCTGACTGCAGGTTCAAAGCAGCATTACTGTTTGGTCAAAAGTCTCGACCGCCTCCTGTACGACCAAAATAATCACAAAGACCGAAAACACTTTTGCCCACGCTGTCTTTTACCCCAATACAGTGAAGAAAAGAAAATTCTTCACATGCAACTGTGCCAAAAAAACGATCCAACCCGCGTGGAGATGCCAGAGGACAAATGGTTAAAATTTAGCAATCTCCACCGTATGCAACGAGTTCCCTACATTATTTATGCGGACTTTGAATGCCTGACCGAAAAATTACCAGGCTGTCCTCCCCCCAATACCGCGTCTTTCACACAAAAGTACCAAAAGCACACCCCCTGCGGATTTGGTCTCGTGGGTGTTATGGACTGTTGTGGGGCTAATAAGCAATTGGAGCAAAGTGTTATTTATCGTGGAGAAGACTCAGTTGAAAAATTTCTGGATACAATCTTGGAGAAAAATGATCAATATCAGCAGAACTTTTCTCATGCTCAGCCGTTAAATCTAACGCCAGCTGAAGAAGCACGCCATCTTGAGCAAAAAGACTGCTATCTATGCTCCAAACAGTTTGCACCCAATGAGCCGAAAGCTCGCGACCATTGCCATTTCTGTGGCCAGTACCGCGGCGCCGCCCACAATAAGTGCAACATGGGTTTTAGACTGAATCGAGATATTGTAGTGGCCATTCACAATTTGCGGCGTTATGATGGTCATTTAATAATGCAGAAAATTGGGCTTCTGTGTAACGAACTAGGGCTCATTATGGATTGTATTCCGAAAGGAATGGAAGACTACCTCAGTTTTTCATTGAAAAAA